>CATKHJ010156965.1:0-20688 GCA_949750685.1 Vernicia montana | reverse complement strand
TTGTGAATGGAAATGGGCAAACTGCATTAGATATTGCTAAGTTATGCACATCAGAATCTGATGACATGATCATTGAGAAAATGCTTCGTGAAGCCCTGCAACCAAGAGATTTGGAATTACCTAAAGAGCAACTTATAGTCGCTGAAGCTGTTAATAATTTCCATCAAGATCAAGTAGAGAACTCACCAAGACCAAGACGAAGCCCAAGCCCAAGACCATCACAACGAACAAGATTTGAATATCGATTCGAGTCAATGAAAAATGGCATTATCATTTTAGCTTCAATGTTTGCAGCTTTTAGCTTTGCAGCTGCATTAAGTCCTCCAGGTGGTCTTTGGCAAGATTGGCCATCTAATAACAACATTACAAACATTACCCAAATACCAAAATAGACAAATTCACACACTCATTATTTATGGATCCATTCCATTTAATTCCTAAAAACATGCATTATATTGGAGCTCCATATTTAAACTTCTCTTCTTCAGATCTTTACAATCCTGGTAAGGCTATGAATATTGCCTTAGCTTCATATGATTTTGTTCGGTTTCTTTACTCTGATGCACTTTGCTTCACTTCTTCACTACTGACTATTGTTCTAATCATTATAACTCCTGCCCTTGGTGGTTTGCGAGCTATGCTTATTTATTTCATGACATTAATTATTATTGGGTCTTCTATGTATCTCTATTACTCTGTATTGGCTCTTATTGCCAATGAACAATTTGCTGGATGGGCCTTCAAGATATTTGCAAGACAATCTTTTGGTTTATTTCTTATGGCAACTTATTTTTGGATTGCCCTAATCCTTGTTTTAGGTATATGTGGATGTTGTTATGAGTGTTGTAGTGAATCATCTTAATTTCACCTATAATTATTAAAAAAAAAAAAGAGAGAGAGTTTTTGAGTGTGAGATTATCTGAGCTATGGTGGATTGTTTAACAAATTTTGTATATATTTTTATTTGTTATATATAGTTTATGAACTTGATTCTCTGAATTTATATATATATATATGCTTTTGTTAAAATGTTTTTTTTTTTTTTTTTTTTGGTTTATTCTCTTTATAAAAGTAGACCTAAAAGATTATTTGGCTTTGAAATAAGAATTATTTGATATTTTCTTTTATGTTAATTTTTATTTTAGGAATTTGTTCCCAACTCTTGTTGTTATATCACATAATCATAAGTCTACCTGTTTGATTTAGCGGTGACAATCAGCTGTCCGCTATCAGTGGTCAGCGATTAGAGCGTTAAACGCTAACCGTTAGAAATTTTAAATTTCAGCTTTTCATTTATAATTTTGAATTATTAATGATTAAATTTTAAAACGTTACTCTGAATGTTGGATTTACTAAATATCTCATACTAACGATTATGAGCTCAAACGTCAAACACTAGTTTTCAATTTAAACGGGTACTTATAGCTTGCTCTCTTTTTTTCATTTTTTCTTTTTTCTTTTTTCTTTTTTATGATGAAGGATGTAGCTTGCTTTTTATTCATGAGTTGATAGTTGTTTTATGTTCAAATAATAATGAATTGGGTTCAATCCCTGATGGTTACTATTGACAAATAAGAAAAATTATTAAAAGGCCTTCATCTATTAGTTATCCACAAAATTATAATTGACCTATTTGGCTCCGTCAAAAAATCAATTAAAATAACATTCAAATATTTTGAAATTATAATTTATTTTTATGGTTTTTAAGATGAAAAATTTAGAAGTGAAACTAACATTTTATAACACTAACATTCAAATATTTAGTGGTAATCATTTATATTTTTATTAATTTATTATAATTTTATTTGGTATAATAATTCGTTTAGTCTTTCAATTTTATTATTTTTACAATGATATTTTATAATTGAAAAAATCTTTATTTCATAATCACCACCAACAAAATTAATTAAATGTACATTAATATTATTATTTTGTACATAATAAGTATGAACATCCTATGTAAATACAAGATTCAATATTCCTGACTTTTTATTAGTATTTATTTATTGATTACGTAATATTTGCACACATGTAAAATTAAAATCAATAATTTTAATTGTGCTAAAAAATTATTAGGCAGAAAAATAATATATATATATTTTTTACATTAAAGTGACTTTTATATATAATTGAAGTGATTTCTTTTTTTTATGTGAAAAAAGTAATGAATCTAAATCTTATATTTAATTAACTTAACGCTAATAACAGTTGAATATACACTTTATAGATAATGAATCTAAAGTTTATGTTTAATGAACATAATACTAATAACAGATAAATATTCACTCTATGAGTAATGAATCTAAACCTTATGTTTAATGAATATGACACTAATAACAGATAAATATATACTTTATAAGTAATGAACCTAAACCTTATATTTAATGAATCTGACACTAATAACAAATGAATATACATTTTATAATTAATATACTTAAAGTTTATGTTTGATGAACCTGACACTAATAACAGATGAATATACACTTTATAAGTAATAAATTTAAACCTTATATTTCATGAACCTGACACTAATAACAGATGAATATACACTTTATAAATAATGTACCTAAAATTTATGTTTGATGAATCTGACACTAATAACAGATGAATATACGCTTTATAAGTAATAAAAATCTAAACCTTATATTTAATGAACATGATATTAATAATATATGAATATACACTTTATAAGTAGTGAATCTAAACCTGCTACTTTTATGATGATATTTTATCATTCATAAATTAGATATTAATCACTATTAAATTATAGTTATACTTAAAAATATACAATATCATATCACTAAAATTTAAAATTATTATAATTATTCAAATGTAAGAAAATGAATTATTTATGTTTTAAAGTAAAAAATGAAAATTTATTCTTAAAAATAAATTATATTATAACTTGAGTTATTAAATATTTTATAATAATTATTTTAAACAGTGAAAAAGATTTTTGGTATGTTAAAAATGTTTGAAATGAAAAGAATTTATTAGTAAAATTTGATGGTACAAGAGACATGTAAAATTTATAATTTGATGGGAGAAAAAAAATAATTAATATATTTAATTATAATGATTAATATATTTAATATATTGCAAAAAAAAAAAACATGATTTTTTTTTATAATTGGTAACCATACAGCTGGTCCTCCCAATTTTTTCTCCTTAATTATTGATGGTCCCTCTTTTTTTTCTCATTAATTATAGTTGATCCCCTCTTAATCCACATTACTTCATGGACCTAGATTCTTGATATAATTTACCTAAAATAGGCTCCTTGCATCAAATAAAATAAATTAAAAAAAAAAAAAAAGATGAATATGGATTTGAAGGATAGATAAGGAAATTAGTTAATTTAAGAATAGCTGTGTATTATTGGATTTTTAATGTAACCAAAATCAATGAAATTCAGTTCAATTGGACTTGGTTATTAATTTGAATTAGTTTGAGTTTTCTATTATCTATCTAAAAAATGTTAATCAATATAATTGATTTTTGGTAATATATGAATTAATTTTTTATTCATATTATATTATTTGCAATGATTTTTTAATAATGTATTTTTTTTTTTTTGAAATATATAAACACACAAATACACTCACAATGACAGAAAAGAGATACATACACATCTCAAAATCATGATAATTTTTGAAAAGTTACACTAACTCTTACATTCCATATACACACATTACACTACCGATGTGAGAGGCGGAAACCCTAACCTATTCTCCATTAGCCCACTCTCTGTTAAAAATAATGTATTATTTTTAATAATATCATATAAGTATAATCATATTTTCTTATTAATTAATAATATAAATTATAATTTTTAATTATTTAGTTATAACTACAATAATCAAATAATCGGTAAGGTATATATATGATAAAAATAGGGATTTAATAGATAAATTAATCAGTCTCATAAAAAATTTTATTATAATTTTCATTGTTAATCTATTACTATATATTAAATCAATAGACGCTAAATGATTAAGACGGATATATGTCAAAACTTGAAAAAATAAAAAAAATTTAAAATAAAAATAAATATTAAATCATTAAATTAAATCAATTGTCTAAATCAATTAAAATATCATAATAAAAAAATTTCAAAATAAACATTAAATCATTATCTAAAAGAAAATTTAAATCAATTATCTAAATCATTATCTTAATTAATTAAAATTATATATAAATCAATTAAATAAAAAATTTTCAAAATAAACATAAGTCATTAAATTATATCAATTAAAAAATCATAATAAAAAATTTTCATTTGATTATCATTATCCGTAAATTTTCATTTGATTATCATTATATGTAATCTTGAAAAACAATTTAATCAATTAAGTAAAAAAATTTCAAAATAATCATTAAATCATTATAAACAATCAAAAATAAACAATTTTTCAATTAACATATCATAATAAAAAAAATTAAAAAATAATTATTAAATCAATTATCATAATAAATCATTATCTAAATAAAAAAATATCATAATAAAAAAATTTCATTTGATTATCATTCCCTATAAATTTTCATTTGATTATCACTATCAAGTACAACTCATTTTAATCATTATAAAATAAATTCCATTTAGTGGATAATGATATTGATTATCATTATTTGTAATTTTTTTTTTTCAACTAAATAAAAATAAACATTAAATCATTAAATTAAAAAATAATTAAAAATAAACAAATTTTCAATTAACATATGATAATAAAAAAAATTAAAAAATAATCATTAAATCAATTATCATAATAAATCATTATCTAAATAAAAAAAAATCATAATAACAAATTTTCATTTGATTATCATTATCTGTAAATTTTTATTTGATTATCATTATCAAGTACAACTCATTTTAATTTATTTTAATCGTTATAAAATAAATTTCATTTATAGTGGATAATGATATTAATTATCATTATCTGTAATTTTATTTTTCAACTAAATAAAAATAAATATTAAATATTAAATCATTAAATTAAAAATAAACAATTTTTTAATTAACATATCAGAATAAAAAAAAATTAAAAATAATCGTTAAATTAATTATCATAATAAATCATTATCTAAATAAAAAAAATATAATAAAAATTTTTATTTGATTATCATTATCTGTAAATTTTCATTTGATTATCATTATCAAGTACAACTCATTTTAATTTATTTTAATCATTATAAAATAAATTCCATTTAATGGATAATGATATATCTGTAATTTTATTTTTCAACTAAATAAAAATAAACATTAAATCATTAAATTAAAAAAATTAAAAATAAACAATTTTTCAATTAACATATCATAATAAAAAAAATTAAAAATAATCATTAAATCAATTATCATAATAAATCATTATCTAAATAAAAAAAATATCATAATAAAAAATTTTCATTTGAGTATCATTATAAGTACAAACTTATTTTAATTTATTTTAATCATTATAAAATAAATTTCATTTAGTGGATAATAATATTGATTATCATTATGTATAATTTTATTTTTCAACTAAATAAAAATAAAAATAAACATTAAATCATTAAATTAAAAAAATAATTTATATCCTTATCAAAGATTCGATCAATCCTCTTGCAGCAATTGTTAATAGCACATATCTAAATTTGTAAATAAGGTGAATGAATATGTGAGGTCTTTATGGCTAAGTGATGAAGTAACATATTTAAACTCTAATAGTGTATATAAGACTGATGAAAACTCAAACAGTTTTGAAGATGTTTACATACTATAATTTTTTAATAGTATTACATCTTATGACATGTCAAACCACAAGCTAACGTTGAAGGTTGAGGTTCTTGTATTGTTGCTTTGAAATATAGATCAATGTTCTGGTTTGTGCAATTGCACAAAATTAATAGTCACTCAATTGGAAAAACATGTGATAGAAGCAAAAGTAATTTTGGACATAGAGTTTTCAGACCTCACTTGGTCTTAACATCGTCATACCTTAGATTACCTTTTAAAATCTAACGAAGACAATTTTCATTGGTTGTTTTCTTTTTCATGACAATTAATAAGAGTCAGGGACAATCTCTCTCACATATTGGACTGTATATTCCACATCCAGTTTTTAACCATGACCAATTTTATGTAACAATATCAAGAATTAAAAACAAGAGTGGTACCTCCAATATTTGTAGCCTTGGCCAATTTTGGACACAAGGTATTATTTTTCACACTTAACTGTATTTAAGTTTATTCATTGACTTGCACTCTTTCTGGTTTGTTACAGGTAGATCTGAATCTCATGAAGAAAAATCATCTATGTCTTTTCCATGACAATTAATAAGAGTCAGCAACAATCTCTCTCATATATTGGACTGTATCTTCCACATCCAATTTTTAGTTATGATCAATTTTATGTAGTAGTATAAGGGTTAAAAGCAAGAGTGACACCTCCAATTTTAATAGCCATGGCTAATTTTGGACACAATATATTATTTTTCACACTTAACTATATTTAAGCCAGAAAATAATGTCATATTCGCTATTCATTAACTTGTTCTTTTTTTGGTTTGTTATAGTTGGATTTGAGTCTTATGAAAAAAAACTCTATATGTCTTATTGGAATTCAATAGAGTGTTAAGAGTTTCTTTTTTCCCAAGTAATCTTTTAATATGGGTTTTTTATTATCCATTGAAATATGAAATTAAGTATTTCACATGTAATTGTATATAATGAAGCAAAATAATATGAGTTAATTTTTTTATATAATTATCTAATATATTTTTAATTTATATTTTAATTTATTATTATATATGAATTTATAATTAACAAAATAAATAATCTCGCTATAATGCGCTAATTTATATACAGTAAAATACTAATGGTTCCACCTTTATCAATTCCTGTCATACCATTTAATTTGGTCAACTAACAAAAGATTTTTTAATATTATTTCCATTTAAATGTGTCAAGTTTAATATATATGATATATAATATTTTAATTTTAATTTCACAAAAGGAATACAAATTTTGTTTAGGAAAGTTTAATTATTATTAAATTTATATATATTCGATAATAATAGTAATAATAATAATAATAAATGAGTTTCCAAAAAATTGATTAAAATGTATTTGATATGTATTTAAATTATTTATTTATTTATTTTGTCCATACTAGAAAGTAAAAAACGAAAAAGAAAATTCAAGTCGACTTCCACAGTTCCACCAATAACCATCTGAAGAATTTTTTAAAACGAAAAATCTCCATATCGCATTCGCATTGGCTCAGAATCATTACTTCACCTAACTGAAACTAACCAAAGTTGTTTTTACTCCTAAATACTATAATACTCACTCACAAATCACAATAAAAAAAAGTCAAATGGGATCCCAGAAATTACCTTAAATCTCATCATCTTACTGAGGATGTCCCAAGCTGACGTCTCTTACAGGTAAATCTAATGATCCCCTCAAAATTATTCTAATTTTTTTTTTCCTATCTGGGTTCTGGGTTTTGTTGTTCAATGTGTCTAAATTTGAGTTCATACGATGATGTTTTGTATTTTCTGTCAATGTTTTGGTTGCCTTTTTTGTTTTTATCAAAAGGGTTTCAATTTTCAAGCATTTCATAGAAATGATTTGTAATGTGAATGGGGAAAATTAATTCTACCGTTGAACAGATCCTATTCTTTAATTGATTATCTTTGATGGTATTCATTTAATTAAGGAAAAATGATAGGAGGCAATATAAGATCCTGTAGTCTGAAAAATCTGATCATGAGATGTTTGGGTTTCTATTGAAATTGAATGAATTAGATTTGCATCTGTTAGTGCAATCACAAGTTTTCTCATCAACTGACTTGGATGATGTCTGGTTAAATTTTTATAGGGTTTCTTTCGAGGCTTTATTTCTTTGTTGGGTTATTTAGGTTTGGATTGATTTTCGAACTCGTAACCTTGTAGCCCTGTAGGCTTTTAAATAGAATGGAAAACAGAACTTCCAGTTTATTTAGCAGTTTTTTTTTTTTTTTTTAAATGTGATATCCTTATTTATATGCTACTGCAGTGGAATCTTTTGAAAAATGAAGTGGTAGGATCTTTGAGATTTGCATTTTGACAATAAGGAACTTTATCGGAGACATCTTGATGAGGGCTTTTGGTGTAAGATTCTCTTATCAGAACAATCTGTATGAATCAAGCTATTGCCAATAGTTAGGCCAATTGTTCAACTATGAGTGGTTTTGTTAGTCTAACGATGAACTGAGCAGTTGGCATTCTTTGATAATTGCTATGATTGGATTATCCACAATTAGTTCTTCACAATTCTGTAGTTTAAACAACTGTTGAAATTTAATCTGTTTAAATCTTCAGGCTGTATCGAATATGCTTCTTCAGGGGTTGTCAATTAAATTGCTATTCTGATCCTTTATGTGTCCCTTATTGTTGCTTATTCCAAAAATATAAACCTTTTGAGCAGTGCTTTGGGGACTTTAATGTTAACTTTGAGTACTGATTTACTCATGAAATAGTGATTCAATTATGTTATACCTGGCTGTCATCGTCATTTCTTTCCTTTTGACGGTCTTTTTAAATAACAAATCAATTTCTCTCTCAAACTTTTGTAGTTCTAAATATTAATAATCTTTGACAGACACATTTTTAAGGTTGAGTCTAACATTGATTCTTCTGCATGCAATAGATTTTCCACCACAAATTCATGCCCTTACTACTACATTCTAAAATTCTAGTTAAATCTTTTCCAAGATGTAAGATGACATAGTTGAGGTTGTTAGGGAACATCTGAACTCTTGACATGTCCAACATTACAAGAAACTCAGCAATATGCCAACTAAATTGCTGGAAGAAAAGTACTATCAGATTGTTTTTTTATTGAACTTCTATACTGCACAGCCCACTTAGGTTCAACTTGGTAGTTTTTATTTCTTTGTTTGTTTGTTTACTTTTCTTTAGGAACTGGCTTTAGTTTAATTTCAAAGTCCTTCATCATCTATCTAGCCTTGTTTGTTGACTGATTTTCAGCCACTCGGGAATCACAAATATAGTTCCAGGGAGTGTTATTTCACATCTCTACAATCTTGTCACTCCTTAAAGCCTTCTGTTCATCCAAACCTGCTCTCCTCTGGAATAATGTCTGCTTCTTTTTTTCTGACAAATCATGATCAACCTTGAAGGGCTAAGATATTATGAACATTTTATAAGAACCAAATTTACTTGACTGTCAAAACTGCTTAGCAAATTGATATTCTTATCTGCCATGTCCATGTAACCTTCCTCAGTTGTGGTGTTTCGTAAAATACATTTGATATCTTTTGTTTTTCTATATGTTGTACATTATGGCTTCTTGATATTTGCATTTGACAGATTTTCAATTTTCTTTTGCAGCTGTGGGTCTTGTGGATACCCTTTGAATTTGATATCTTCCAATCGAATTACCTCCAGCATAGATTCTGAATATCATAAATCCATAAAGAAAGGATTTATCTCCTTCCTTTCTGTTGATCTTAGTCGATTCACTCAGGTTGATGAGGTAAATTGTCTTCCTTTCTATTGGGGCCGTTATCGTTCTAAAACTAAACTCCTGTGCCGTAAATGTGGGGTTCATATAGGCTATGGATATGGAGATTCAGCTGCTCTCTGTGGTTTTGACTCTGCCAGCTCAACTAGCTCTGATTATAAAAAGTTTACCATAAAGATCCGAGCTTTACGGCCTTCAGAGGAGTGCTAACAAATTTGACATGGAAGATCATTCAAATGGCGTTCTTACCTCTGTCATGCACCTGCCTGATGATTGCCTCTCTATTATTTTCCAATGGCTTGACTGTAGTTCTGATCGAGAATCATTTGGTTTGACTTGCCGTCGTTGGCATAGTATCCAAAATATTGGCCGCCGTTCCTTGCAATTCCAATGTTCATTCTCCCTCCTTAACCTTTCTTCATTATCTCAGACCAGCCTTCACATTGACTCCTATCATCTCAATAGGCTGCTCAGTCGCTTTCAGCGTTTACATCATTTGTCACTATCTGGTTGCACTGAGCTACCTGATTCAGGCCTAACCTCATTGCAATTTTATGGTTCAAGGTTGCACTCCCTTCATCTGGATTGCTGTTTTGGAATCACAGATAATGGTCTTTCCTTAGTTGCTATTGGTTGTCCCTCTCTAATGATTATTAGTCTTTATCGGTGCAATATTACTGATATTGGGTTAGAAACTCTAGCTAAAGGTTGTTCAGCTTTGAAGCAAATAAATCTTTCATACTGTCCACTTGTTTCTGACCGTGGACTGAGAGCTCTTTCTCAAGCATGCCACCATCTTCAAGCAGTTAAGATGTCTTGTTGCAGAGGAATAAATGGTATTGGCCTTACAGGGTGTTCATCAACTTTAGCTTATATAGATGCTGAGTCCTGTAACTTTGAACCAAAAGGGATAGTGGGAATTGTTAGTGGAGGTGGGCTTGAGTATTTAAATCTTTCTAGCATGAACTGGTTTATTCATGAAGATGGTTTAGCAGCAATTGGTTCAGGTTTTGCCACAAGGCTTAAAATCCTCAACCTTCGGATGTGCAGAACCGTTGGTGATGAGTCCATTGTGGCAATATCAAAGGGGTGCCCTTTGCTACAAGAATGGAATTTAGCATTGTGTCATGCAGTCAAGATTTCAGGATGGGAGTCTATTGGGTTCAACTGCAATAAATTGGAGAAACTCCATGTGAATCGCTGCCGGAATTTGTGTGATCGTGGGCTGCAGGCTCTAAGAGAAGGGTGCAAAAGGCTCTCAGTTTTATATATCAGCAGGAGTTGTCGATTATCTCCTGCTGCAATAGAGTTGTTCAAATTGTATAGAGGTAATGTTGAGGTAAAGGAGGAAGAGATCATGTGTATAGAACCTGACTGGACAATTAGATGATGGTGTGTGATAGTTAGACCCTATGGAAATGCTCATGAATGTCCATAAGATAGAACTTGGTTCGACCTCTTTGCCGATTGAAAAGCCAGAATTTCACTAGAGAATACAAAATTTTGTTTTGTATTTCAACGTGTTTGCTTGCATTGATGAATGCTTGACTTTTGGACATGACAATTGACAGTATTCCAAACATCATCAGTTGTATTATGGTATGAATTTTCCATATTACAATATACTACTATTCATACTGCTTTCAGAATCTTTGCTATTTGATTCTTGCCTTTTTCCTTTTCCCCTTTTCCCATCCTCCTGAATTACACCCTAGTCTCAGTTACTTGAGGGAGAAGCTTGGAGAATAATTTGCCAATTAAGGATCTTGAAAGCAAATAAACAATTGAAAAATAAATGATTTTGGTTGAATTTGTAGACTTTACCTTCTATATATTTGGATTTCTTTCACTTTATAAAACCGTCCTAAGAGAATTTGCACTATAATGACAATTCTTTTTGTGTTGAGATATTTGAATTAACCATGCATTGGCATTGCACGCATTCTTATCGAGCTATATTTCAGGAATCTTAACTAGAGCATAGTATAGTTGATGAACTTTTTTACCTGCCTGGTGTTGGATTGCATGGTAGGCAGGGGAGTTGATTGCCGTATGCAAAATAAGTTTGAGTTTTTGATGGCTTATGCTTAGGTATTTTCTGTTTTATGAGCAGACGACTTGATCTTGATAGGATGTTGCACCTTCGTTTTCTCTCAATTAGAAAACAAATGCATCATCTTCTATTCGCAGTTACCTTTGCAGTAATTATAACAGTTATTGCCATTCTTGTCAGAGCAAACATAAATGGACAATGGTGAAAGTATACAATTATTTTGCTATTTAATATCACCTTCATGTTGCAGGATCTTTTGTTGATCTCATATAGGTGCTAGCTGATTTCATTGCAGAAATAAGTGGATTCCATTTTTTACAGAATCCTGAAGTCCTGTGGCCACTGCTATGGAGGTCAAATGTGTTAAATGTGATAATCAATTCAAATGAAATGAATTGAATTAAATGTTGACATATTCCAAACTTGGTATAACAATTTCAGAACAAAAGGTTGCTACCATTTTTAGAGTATGACAAGATTCAGGAAAATCAAGGCTTTGCAAACTATTCATTGATATTCCACATGATTTACGTAAGAGACATAGTAATAGGCGAATAGCTACCAAAGAGTTTTTGCTTCAAACAATAATTTATATATTCGAATATAATGTTACAACATCACTTCCAATTCAAATATAATATTAAAACATCACTTTCAATTATCAAATATCTACCATGTCATGATTTCTTCCCCTTTCCTCTTTAGGGTGTCTCTGATATAAAATTAGCAGGAAGACTTTGGCACAAGTATTATGTGGAGGATGCTGGCTTCTTGAGAGAGAGGAGAGTGTGTGTGTTTTATTTCAAGCAAACAGCAGATATAATTTACCAAGCCAACCTCAAAGACGAGCTCGGTTGCATCCTTCTGAACACCTTCTGTAACATAACTCTCAATTCTGGTTTGTTTCTCGTGAAAATGCTGGAAAATTTTGGCTTAATTGCTAGGACCGTCTCCCCATACATTATCCCATCCACTGCTTGGAGCACCCTTAGGTCCCTCAATGTAGTGCTGATTCCCGTGGGGGTTGTGGGGAGCAGGAAGACCATTAGGTCCTGGTCCTTGAACCTTCCTTGGCTTTGTCTTGATTCCCAACAATCTCAAAACAAATCTGGCCAACTCTCCATACAATAAGCCAGTGCGATCAAAGAGCTGCAGAAGACAATGCCATGAGTCATTATGTGATAATTATGAGACCCCACCTCAGCCAATACTACATTCAGTTCCGCTAATTGAAGCATTAATTTTATTCTAATTTTACATGCATTTACTAAATGGAAAGCATAATATTATTTGAAAAGAGCAGAACCTGAAGCATTGCAGTCATGAACAGGTGAAATGCCTGGGTGTTCTGGTCTATCAGAATTGATATCCGGCCAAAAAAGTTCACAACACCTTGCATCTGCCATCATTGCATACCAAACAATTACAAATTCACCTTTGCAGGTTGTAAAATTGCAATTTATTCCATAAAATAAATCTCTATTATTAGTTCAGGTAGCTAATTAAACAACAAGTCTGGATTGAACATTGCATTTAGGGGTTTTTTGCGAGCCCAAAAAGCTTGCCTCTTCATCCTGAATAGTCTGGGATAACAAATTTGGTCAACTTGCTGGAGCTGAACAGCACATCAAGATACCATGAACATGGTGCTCAAAACAATCAAATTCCATGGTCAATTAGACGATTCTGGAAGTAATTTTCTATATTCAAAGAGACTGGAAATTAGGGATCGGAGCATGCACAAAACCTTATCAAATATACTTTTCCATGCTGCTAAAACATTATTTATTCAATGAAAGTTTTACTGCCACTAGCTTGGAAGCAAATTAAACAATATATTCAAATTGATGGTTGGATTTAGTTTTTTCAAAAATTTTACTCCCTTATTCTAAGTAGTTTGGGAGGACAAAAGTTTGCAACTTGTGAGAGAGCAACAGCACATCAAGATACTACGAAAAACATGCTTGAAATAACTAAACTTTGGTCACTGTCCATGGAATGATTCTCATTGAAATATTCTACATTCCTGAGAACAAGCATTTCCTGCATGGTTTCTTCTTGTCAAATTAACATGTTCTTTCCTTTAATCTTAATAGCTTTTAGTTTTATCAAACAATCACAGTCCACAGCCAAGGATACACATGTGGTCATATGTTGCTTACAATTCATTAATAGTACCAAGAGGAAATACAAAAACCCAAGATCTAGGAATGATGAGTAACTTTTCTCAGACAGAAGAACTGCTCATAAATGCACATGTCTGTCACAAGAAACGAGAATAAGAGACTATTTTACTAGCTATATGATATCAACTGTTCAATGAAATTTCCTTCATAAAATATATAAAGGATCTTCATAAAAGATATAGTTGAGCAACCCATCATTACCAAAGGTAGGAGGAATGATGCAAGAACCAACAAGTAACATAGAATGCCAAAAAAAGTGGAGGGGAAATTCCTTACCACTCGAAGGAAAGAAATCCAAAAACCAGGAGGAGATGATGGAGCACCATAGGGATTATTTGGATCTTGATCACCATAAGGACCCATGCCCATTCCATAACCACCCATTGGGCCACCAAGACCACTATTGTACATTCCTCCACCATACATGCTGCCTCCATACATCCCACCATAACCTCCTCTATACATGTTGTTTCCATACAATCCACCCCCATAAGACCCTCCCAATCCACCCCCATATGACCCTCCCAATCCACCATACGAAGAACCATACATTCCAGAACCGTATCCAGAATTATAATTTAGTCCAGAGCCATAGCCTGCATTGCACATAGAAAATAATAAGCTCCACGCAAAAAACATATAAACATGCACCAAACATGCTGCAAACCACACCGATCCCAACAAGGCTGTAACTCTCATGGTCTTATGCATATTCATTTACAAAATACTGCCCTCAAAGATATTCTTTTGGTTAGTTCCCATTGCATTAGAAAAGAGCAGGGGCCAATTAGTTATATAATAAACACATTTAAAGAGAACAATAGATACCTCCATATGTGTTCCCATTCCCATATGTTTGCTGCTCCCATGGCCTAGATGGTACAGGCCTACCAAGAGAATTTCTGTTCACAGCTGTATTCCTATCAGCAGCTGAAACAATTTCACCTGGTCTAGCTGTTCCAGATGCCTCAACTACATCACTGGTGCTACCAGGTGAGGGTGGTTTAAAAGGCGTAGGGCCAGAGGATGAGGCCCCAGCTTGTTCCCAAGGTTTAGCAGGAGGACCACCACCTGCAATGAGAAAAATAAAAGTATTTCTAAGAATCAAACAATCAAATAGCGGAATTGATATCTAGAAGAACACCCATCAATATGGAAAAGAAAAGGATTTCAATTAGTACTCTATAGTCTAAATTATAATTGAGAATTTCCCAATTTTTATGGCCAAAATCACAAAACAAGAATCGAGTAAAACAACGACCCTTATATGATATTCAAGCGAAGAATCGAGTCGAGAACTGGAGCACCCAATATACAGATAAGCCCTAACAAGGACATCATCATACATAAAAATTGAAATAGAAAAAAAGAAATCTGAATCTTCAGCGAATAAGATAAATCAAAAACCTAAATCTTTAACCAAACAGGAATCGAATAAGATTAATGAACAACGAACCTGTTTGTTGGGAATTGGAATCCATAGACCATGAAAAATTATGGGCTGCTTTTATCTTTGAGCCTCCTCACACACACACAGACAGAGATATAAATAAGAAATTAGAATTAGAAATGTGCGTCGAAGTTTCGTTTATCTCCTAAGCTTTTCGCCCCCGCGTTTTTTTTTTTTTTTTTCTTTTTTCTTTTTACTCTGTAACTATGACTTTGACCTCCGATGCCAATGAGACCATCACAACGGCCCATGAGCCATGGACATTTCATTGGTTTTGTTTTTATTTTTATTTTTATTAATATTTATTAAATAATTTTATAATTTTAGTGAAATTGATAGTTATCATCGCTAATTACTTTAGAAGTAATTTCTTTTAATTAATACCTTAAAATTAATTTTTTGTAGCCTTTAATAATATTTATTAAAATAGTTTTGTATTGCCAATTGAATTTAAATAGTTAACTCAACTAATACTATTTGTCTTTTTTGGCATAAATTTATTTTTAGGTTTTTTTTTTCCTTTAATGAGATCTATTAGTTCTTTTTTTAATAAATTTTTTTTTCTTTTTCTTTTATAAAAACATATTATTCTCTTAGACTATTTATAATCTTAGTTTTTAATTTATTATTGATATTCGAACAATCGGACTTATTTAAATATATGACGATCGTTTTGTGGTTTAATCACCACTAAACAAAGTACGTTTTTCGCCGAATTGCCAATTCAAATGCTTTATTAATACAATTAAAAAATATTAAAAGAAATTTATTATTTGGTATTTCTTTATGTATACTTTTATATTTTTATTTTTATATCAAGACGTATTATTTTTAACATATAAATGAAGATTCATAATATTTTCTAAAAAAACAATTAATTGAACTAAATTCAATTAATCGTCTTGTAGTATCTGATATTTAAATGTATGTTTGTTACTGTTATGATTAGTTTTTTATTTTTAATTATCAAAATATATTTATTGTTAAAATATATTTTTTCATTATTTGGCTTAAAAATAATTAAAAATATACATTATTACAATAAACAAAATACAAAAGATGATTTTTCTTTAGTTTTTAATTTGTTTTTGACGATACAGTTTTAAGTATTAAAAAATAAAAAACAAACATAATACCAGTAACCTCTGAATATTTTTGTTTTTTTACTTGCAAAGTGAGGAGTATTAAATTAATAAATATTGTTTTGGGCTGGATCTCAGTTGTTGGGCCTTGATTGAATTGTCCTACAAAAATAGACAAAGTCAAAAGGGTCAGGCTGGCTGCCTAGCGAAGAGCCTCCGATGTTCAAGTCAGTATAGGTTTTGTGTTTATGAAAAGAAAGGAGATAAGATAAGTGTAGAGTTCAATATGACCTCATTTGTGATTTTCTTTTTTCCTTTTATAGGCCCCAAGCCCTTAAGGTTAAAGGGTAAATGGGGAAAGATAAAATACCTTTTGATTGATGGAGTCGGTTTTTAGGCTCTGAAAGATAAGGTTTGCACCTGTCCTTATTAAGTGTCAGGTAGTCGGTGTTGAGGTAGGCGTAGGTACGCCACATAAGTATGACTTTCTTCTAACAAAAGCAAGGTGACGTAGGTGCTTTATGACCTCAGCTTTCTTTTAGGAAACTTAATGGACAAGCTTCATTTACTACTAGAAGGACGAAGAGCTTGGGCGAAAGTCGAAGTGATGTCTTCGCCTAGGTGCAGAGAGAAGTGATTCCTTGGGCTCTTCCTTCATGGGCCTTTTATTTGGTCTTCATCTTCTTTTGCTTTACTATACCACTGTATCATAGTGGGCTTTATGAATAGTTTGGGCCCATCATATTATTGGTTGTTTTTGTCCCTCATTAGAAGTCCCCTTGTTTCTTTGAAGCGAAGAGCATTAATAGAGCTTCGATAGAAACACTTTGTCTTCTTATCCATTTTGTTCAAAGATATGCCATATATAGTCGAAGTAGTTTTTACCCACTTTGCCAAAGGCAAAGCACTGATATTGATTGCACAATATTCGCCAATAGATGTCACATGAGGCATATCAATCATCTCTAATTCATTTAATGCGCTTGACAGCTGAGAGAACGCTCCATTAATTGCACATCTTTTCAGATGCAGGTATGTCCATGTGGCACTGAACTAGTACGATTTTCAAGGAAATTTCAAATTGATAACCGCATTTTGGGTTTTCTCATTATTGAGCGACGGTTGGTAAGAGTTTCTTCCTTATATAAACCCTCCCATTCATCACTTTAGAGCTTCTATTTGCTCCCTTTGGTTGTGAAATTTTTGCTGTTTTCTTTCTTTTTCAAAAAATTCTTCAAAGTTTACCTCTCTTTTCTTTCCAGTAACTTCAATGGCTCCCAAGAAAGATACCTATCCCATGAGAGATAGGGTTAGTGCTGCCTAGTTCCAAGAGATCCTCAACCAAGTTTGGGGAGAGATCGAGCCTATTGGTAGCATAGGCGAGTTCGCGGCCTTCAGCGAAAGTCTGGACTTCAATGAGAAGTTTGTCTTTCACCTTGCCCAACCTCACGAAAGAGTTTACTCAAGCGATCAGGACGCTATACTTCCCAAGGATTCGGGTCATTACATTATTTTCTATCACTAGCTGGAAGCTGGTCTTTTATTCCCCCCCTACCGATTTCATGGTGGGTTGCTTCAACTACTTTCAAGTCAATCCAATGATGCTGACTCCCAACTCCATCAGAGATCTACACTGCTTCGAAGTTCTATGCTTCGCTTATGGGATTCATCTTACCGCCCGACTCTTCCAGTGTTTCTTCCGTCTGTTGAGTGCTCAAGGGTCCCCTGGTGTGTATATGACCTTTGCCAGGCCCCTTCGAAGCCTTTTTATAGGTAAAGACAAGAAAATAAAGGACTAGAAGAAAAAATTTGGAATGGTTGAGATTACTGATGGTCTCGGCTCCAAATCAACTGGCTTTGGGTTTCCTGGCCATTTGCTACTACTAGTCGAAGGCTTGAGTGAATGGCCAGAGCTATTGACTAATAGCGAAAAGCAAGACTTTAAGACTCTCGTTGGCAAGAGATATGTGTATGATGCGGAAAAGATGGGGTCTGCCATACATTTGAGGGATGCTGAAGGAAATCCTACCCTAAGATTACACCTTATGGACGTCCTAGGTATATCTTCATTCATAAATTTTTGTGATTATATCCCATATTGAAATTGTGCATACCTGTACTTTTTCTAAGCTTCACTGTATTTGTGTTTTGCAATCAAGGCAAAGAATCCTGAACACTATCAGGATATTCTGAAGATGACAGAGGGGGTGTCTCCCAAGGCTTATATCCCAGCTTCTGAGCTGCCAATTGTAGATCCTTCAACTGGGAGGTTAAGGGTACGAGTCAAAGCTGACTTTGGCCACCCCACCAACTAAGGATTCTAGTAAACAAGCTAAAAAGCTTTCAGTAGAGGTGCCTATGGAGAGGCGAAGACTTGTTAAGGCCTCTGACCCTACTGTGCCCATCACTGAAAGGTGGAAGTACCTCGTCCTGTCACTGCTCCTCGCCCTGTTACAGCACCTCGCCCAGGGATATCAATTAGACCCCATGGCAGAGTCATTCCACCTCCTCCCTCTCATTTACCTCTTCCTCCTGTTAATAAAGGAAAGAGGGTAATGTCACCGGTTCAAAAAGAGCCGAAGAGGAAAGGTCATCTTCCTCCAAATGTCCTGGAGGTTTTTGCTCATAATTCCAGAGCGGTGGAGAAATTGGGAAACCTTGAAAGGCAGCTGGAAGATATTGCTGATGATGCAGCCTTCAACGCCAAGCTGGCAAAAGATTTAGATGTACTAGAATCTGGAAAAGGTATAACTAATAACCCCATCAATCTTACTTCCGCCTTTCTTTTTTTTTTTAACATCCCTGGGTGAATTTGACTTTCAAATACCCGAGGGTGATAGAATAAAATGGTCGAAGAGTGTTAATGTCACATCCTACTTTTGGGATATGACGGTCCTAGGGTATGGGTAGCCATAAGGGCACCAATCATCCGTATAACTCATCCCTGTTATCAAATCCAATATGGTATCATATACTAACCACAAATAACACATACAAATCTTTCCAAGATCAGAACCTGCTATATAAGTACTCACTTCACACTATAATTTCAATTAATTAATTCATACCAACCATCATTCTTATTTATCAATTAGCTTGTACATATTTCTTATCATCATATTGAGATTTATTTTTATAAGTCATCTATCGTCATTATACAACATACAATCATAAAACTATATTTCTTTTACACAATTATATCATTTAAATAACCTTTGTCTTCTAATGACTACAGAGCAACTAACGAATTAAACATCCAAATTTAACATATATACATACCATTAAGTAATAATCCTTTACATATGTATACTTAACAATATAAGCTCATTTTGTTGCACTGAATTCAAGTAACGACAAATATTAGAAAATCTCCTTGTTTCTCTACTGTCTTCCTGTAAAAAAAATTAGGGAGTGTGATGAGTATAAAACCCAGTGAGTAAAGAATATATTGTCATAAATTGTATGTTTTGGTATTCAACGATAGTTACAAAAATGTTTAAGGTTCATACTTGTATTCAGATCAAATGGAATCAACAGATCTACAATATGAATTATTAAACAAATGAGATATAGATCATATGAACAAATGAGCAATAACTATATGGATTTCAAAGAAAGAAACGTAGGAATATATAAAGTAAGAGTAACCAATAAACATATCATTTTGGAAGCATGAATCCTCATATATAGTTTAGCAGAAATTATTACCAATTAAATGTGAACTTTATTCACATTCCCAATTTAGTACTGCGGAACCACAGATTTCCAATAACAAATTAAATACAAGGTTAGCTAGACCTTGTGGCTAGGGCATTCAAATACCTCATAGCAAGGTAGTCACTGTGCACAAAGTCTGGTGATCCCCACACCAAAGAAAGAGAATTTTCTGCTATTTATAGGTTGGATTTCAACACATATAATGATAATTTTTCCAATTTCTCATATCAAATATTCTAATGACCAATGAATCCAATCAACACATATTGATTAGTAACAGTACCCAATGGATAGGTGGAATAGAACTCCAATAAATGAATATAAAGTGTCAATAGCAAATAAGACATCTCATTGAACAAATGAAAGAAGATTTCAATGAACAAATCAATAAGCAGGTAAAGAAATATCAATTGATAGAGGAATTTATAATTACTTGGGTTTAATCATATGAACATTTTATACTTTAGGTAGTTGGCAAATAAATTATAATTAAGAATTCAAAGTACAATAGATAACAGTATATTTTTCACTCATCTCCATTAAGTGTATGTCCTTTTATAAACCAATATATTGATCATCATTTCTTGATTTTCTTATGTCTTTCAGTCCATCTACACAACCATTAATCCTTTTTGCGTCATCACATCCTACACGTAAAATTTCCGGTTTAATTTATCAACTAATTAATTCA
>CATKHJ010156934.1:0-10527 GCA_949750685.1 Vernicia montana | reverse complement strand
ATGTTTAAATACCCGCACTTTAAATACTTGCTCTTTATTTTTCCTGTCTCATAATTATGCCATGCTCATGCATTATAAATGTATCATCAATATCTGTCATCCATGAAATCCTTTTTCAAAAGTCAAATCAAATTTAAAATGCCAAAACGAGATTATTTAAAACCAAAAACCTAGTCCCCGAGCCCAAACTTGGTTCGAAGATTAGTGATTTTATCCTTTGGTAAATTAATCAAAAGATTAATAAAATTGGAGTCAAATTGAGTTTTTCCTTAATTTTTCCATTTAAAATAAATTAGGGTGGCGACTCCCGAATCCTTTTCAAAATTAAATCAATTTTTCGAGGCGATAGCCGCTTCCAATCGTGAGCACCAAAACTCGTTCCTTAACCTTCCTTAAAAATCGCTCTCGCCTTTCCTTAAGGCAACATTTTCCCCCACGAGCGAGGGGAGGGGCGTTCGGGCGAGGCCTCACAGGGAGTTACCAAACACTCACCCTCATTACAACCCATTTGGTTTTGAAGTGATTGTCAAGTACATAGAACTCACTACCCTGACTAATTCTTCACTACCGTTACGATTCATTCACTGGAGTTACAAATCATTCACTACCATTAATAAGAAAGACAGAAGCAATTTGAAGCATCACTCACTACCGTTACCAAATCAATCACTACCGTTACCATTTGAACATACAGAAAAAATATAGTTGTTTATAATCATTGGAAGTTGTCTGGATCCATTTTAAAAGCACATAAATCATATTTTGGAGTAGAATTTGAGGACATATAAATATGTGAAGCTCCTTGTAATAACCTAGACTTCCCTAGCTATTAAACATCAAGTATGAGGACCTAGAAAGAGAATACAAAGATTTGTTATACTAGCGTGACCAAACCTAAGTTTGTTATGCTTGATTATGTCTATTTAAGCCTGAATTAATTTTTATTATGATTAATATGAACATATGATTGGAAAATGCATAAGGGATATGAAAGAATTCAATATTGAATATCAATGTAAATAAATATGATAATATATGCTAAAGTATGGTTCAAGTGCTAAATTTACCAAAACGACTAAGTAAAAAAGTAAAAAAATATGTTATTGTATAAGTTAATGTGGGTTCCACCCCATACGTATAGAATTTCGGCCAAGCAAGTCAAAGGAAGGAGATTTATATAGTTTTCTTAAGTTAATTATCAATTCTTACCATGTTAAAGATAGGCAAATAAAGGTGGGCCCCACTTTTGACTGAATGCATTCTTTAGTCATATAAAGCATTATTACACTAACTATGTATTGAATTAGGGTATTCTTATTAAAAATAAATATTTATCAAATGTCCTAAAGATAAGAATCAATTTATACCATTTGATCTCATGATCTAATCTCCACTACACAATTTCAAGTGAACAAGTATTTAAGTCAATATTTTAAGTCATCTTCATTTCATTTCTCTCACCACAAAAGAAAGAAAACATCACCACTTCCTCACTTCTTATCTATTCGGCCAAGACAAGTAAATTAGAGGGATCAAGATTTTCAAGGTACTTGCTTCATTAAATTCTTTCCTTTTGATGATATAAGCATGAATCTTGAGTTCTTTTCCTTGGATTATTGAATATCTCTTCTCCTCCCTTAATATATGATTCGATTATCTTGATGTTTTTGGAGAAAATGCTTATTTGTTTTAAACCATAATAAAATAGACTTGAATATGATTGTATATTATGGGAAAATTGATTAAATTGGATGGATATGTTGATTGAAGGAGTTAGAGTTTTCTATTGAAGATTATAAGAGATTAAGTTACTTAAAAAGTTAGAACTTGTGACTTCTGTTTGGAAAAGTTAGAATTCGAATTTGAATAAAGTCAAAACATTAAAGTTGTATATATATATCTCCTTTATATTCCAGTAAAAGGAATTTATAAGATTTGATATGTATAAGGAGATATCTTGCTCGAATTGAAACTGACCCGGATTGATGACCTAATAGGTAGTTTGAATTTGAGTGACAGATTTGATGACCTTAAAGGCAGAACTAGGCCAAACTTAACACATAATAAATGAGAATTTATATGTTTATTAGTTATTGGTGAAAGAAATTTACATTTGGATGTGTAAATTATGAGATGTAGCTAAATAAGTGAAGTATACTCAGTATGTCCCTGCAATAAAAACATAATAGAATTTGAATGATCACCATATCCTTCGTAGAGCATATTTTAAGCTCAATTTTGGATATGTTGTATATTTATATATCTGTTTTGATATTAAAAAATAATTAACCTATTTGGATTAATATAACACAAATTATGATAAAAATAGTACTGAGAGGTCATACTTGGTTTATAGAAAATACATGAAAGTATATTGTTTTAGTGCCACCATATGATTACTAGAGTTTGATCTTTAATTTGACTAAAGTTAATCAATTAACTTCTCATAGTATGAATATGATGAATTGAGAATGAAATGATAAAAGTACAATGACTTATCGAATCATGATAATGAGATTAATGAAAATGAATAAAGTATTGGAATTTAACTTCTAGGCCTATTTGGCCATTACATGAAAATGAATAAAAGTATATTGTAAATTATAAAATGTGCATATATGTGTGTTATATATTGAAATAAACTTGATATAATCATTGATAGTAGAATTGTCATAGTGTATTCTAAACTAAATCTATTAGGACTAATAATAGAATTAGGATAAGTTAAGTTAAGTTAAGTGAATTACTTAATGATGATCAAAGTGTGACTTATATGGTACAACTGGTTGTAGAACCTAAAGGTTAAGGCAAGGAAGATGCTAAGAAAGTAAAGGGATATTCGTACTATGGTGCTAAATGCTATATTGGAGCAAAAGAAAAGAGGTGAGTATGTAATATTTTAATATGGTATGGGCGTTTGCCCTTGAATTATCACTCATTTGATATAAATATTAATCATTGAAAACCCTAACCCTCATTGTATATACATCCTGAACAATCATTTAAATTCAAACCTCTATGCTAGGGTCATACTTGCTGACATTTGGCCTACCTGTTAATCCATTGATGGCCTTTGGCCTATCTGTTATTTTATTGCTGGCATTTGACCTACCTATTATTTCATTAATAGCCTCTGGCCTACTTGCAAAACCCATTAATGGCCTTGACCTACTTGCTATTTCCTTAATGGTTTTTGACCTACTGGTTATTTCACTGATGGCCTTTGGCCTAATTGTTATACGACCGATTTGATTGAACATTTCTAAGTTCATTTGAACCCATTATTGAAATTATAAAATCTCATTGATACTGTATTGAATATGCATATGATTTAATGTTCATATATTATTAACTTTCATTAAATGATATTCTTGATAAGTAAAAATCCCTAATTAATGTGGGATAATACATCAGACTTGTGCAATGGTAAAAAGCCCGCGGATAGGGTGAGCATATCCGCCTCAGCTAGGAGGGATAGTCCTAGCCATGAGACCTGATCAGTCTTACACTATATATTACTGTTTATGAGTAAGCAAGACATTAACAGTCATTCAAGATATTTACACGTGGGAAACATACTATTTCCAAATTCTATTGATTTCTGTTAAATTGATCATAAATGAAATCTCTACTGAAACTTGAATAATGACCTTTCACTGATATTTTGGTACTAAAATCTCCATTTCTGATATATATATTTTTCTACTGGCATATTATGTTAAAATATTGCATTCTCACTGAGTATATCTCACCTTTTAGTGGTTAATAATCTTTCAGGTAATACTGGAGGTCAAGCAAGGTAAATTCTTAAGCCTCATTTCTTCGCTTGGGGTTTCCTTTGCTGCAAATAGTTATCTAGATTTCAAAATCATAAAGTTACTGTATCCTGAGGAGTTGATTCTAGAGCTCCATAGTCATTACGGTTCATAGTATTTATTACTGGGTATTATAAATTGCTCAATATGGATTATTGACCCCAAGGTTTCATATGTGATTTTGATGATGAAAAATATTATTACTACTAACAAGTTTATTTAGTGTTATTGATATTAGTAGGTAATCTTTGATTATCATTGATGCAATGAATTAAAGAAATTAAATATGAAGATCAAGATAATCTCTATGGAAGCAAAACTGTTGACTGAATTTTGAAGAATAAACTGTACTACTTGGGATAGTTTATGAATGATAGCTATATATAGATGGATAGCTACATCAGTCTAGTTTTAGGAACAAAAATTGGTATAATTTTTGGAGTTTGAAAAATGAAATTTTTAATTTTTGATTGAATTATGCTCAAGCTGTCAGACTGGGTCAAAGAAGATGATGTCAATTAGAATTAGTGGTGTTAATTCTACAAAAGGATTTTGAACATGCACTTCTTCATATTTGTAGATATGGAAGTCTAGTTTCATATGCAAAAAGCTTTGCATCAATCTGAGGTGTATAAAAGAAGCATTGGGTGAAATACTGAAGCATGTTCAAACTGTCATGATGATTTTTTGGAACATGAAGATGGATGATTTTAGAGTTTCTCAAATCTACAAAGTTGTAGTATACTGCTCAAATTTTCCAACAAAAAAAACTGTTCATCATTTAGAGTTGTATAACTCAAGCTTTTGAATTTTTGAATGTAGCCGTTATATAGCCATTGGAATATAGCCGTTATATAGCCTTTGGAATATAGCCGTTGGAACTTGTCTAGTACCATTTTTAGAGCACTAAAATGATTGGTTAAGCATGGAATGAAGACCTATATATATCTAAAGTCTCAAGGTGAATATAAGAGAAGTTTTCATACATTAAGAATATATATTATAAGCAAATCAAAGCTCTCAAACTCTAAAGCTTCATTTCTTATCTTTGTGTGTTCAAATTTGTTCTAAACTAGATTACATTCTTCTATCTTTTGTACTAGCTATTTGCAAGAGTGAGCTTAGTTTCATTATTCATAAATCATTAGTGAAAACACTTGTGAGGTTTGAGTGTGAGCCTAGTGAAAACACTTGTGAGGTTTGAGTATGAGCCTAGTGAAAACACTTAAGGGGTTTGAGTGTAAGCCTTGGGAAAACACTTGTAAAGTTTGGTGTCAGCTTAAACACTAAGTTGGGAGTGAACTTGGTAAAACTCCATTGATAGTGAAATACCCAATTGAGGTTGGGGAGTGGATGTAGGATTGATTATAATCTGAACCACTATAAATCTTTGTGTTCATTCTTTTCCTTCTTCCTTACTCATTTATTTTTTTTTTAAATTACCCACCAATTCAACCCCCCATTCTTGGTGCATATTAGGCAACAAGTTGTATCAGAGCATTGGTCTCATTTCTACAAGTTTCAACGCGTGAGAAAAGATCAAAATGTCCAATGAAGAGAGAAATCATCTCAAACCATACTTTGATGGCATCAACTATGGTTATTGGAAGCATAGAATGGAGGTCTATCTTGATAGTGATCTCATAGACATATGGGATAGTGTACTTGAAGAATGGAAACCTCCATCAAAGGTGGTTGATGGTATAGAAGAGTTTATTCCAAGAAAAGAATGGGTGGAGGCTCATAGAAGAGCTAATGGAAAGAATAAAAGTACTATGGCAATTCTTCTTAATGCTCTATCAAAAGAAGAGTGTGGAAGGGTTCAACAATGTACAAGTGCTTATAGCATTTGGAATACATTGGAAAACTACCATGAAGGCTCCAAACAAGTCAAATCAAAGAAGATTCAAATGCTTGTTCACGAGTATGAGCTCTTCAAGATCAAGCCCAATGAAAATGTGACCAATATGACCAACCATTTCCTTAGCATAGTCACAAGCTTGAAGAAGTTTGAGAAAATCTACTCTTTGGAAGACATCAATGACAAAATTCTTAGAGCTTTTTCAAATAAGAACTTTGAATCCAAAGTTTCATCAATTAAAGAAGCTCATGATCTTGACAAGCTACCAACGAATGTTCTTATTGGGAATCTTTTCACTCATAAGATACATTGGAGAAAGAAGAAGGCAATAGCTCTCAAATGCTCCACTAAAGATCAACATGATGATGAGAGTCAAAGTGACTTGGATGAGAGTGATGAAGAAGATAATGAGTTGGTCATGCTTTTTAGAAGAGTCAAGGAGATCATCAAGAGTAAAAAGAAGAGATCCTTTAGGAAGTCTCCTTCTAAATCCAACTCAAATGCCAACTTCAACAAAGATAAGAAGAGTGAAGTAACTTGCTATGAGTGTGGAAAGTAAGGCCACATCAAACTGGAATGTCCTAAACTCAAAAGAAAGAAGAAGTGGGATAAGTAGAAAAAAAAGGGCTTCAAGGCTACTTAGAGTGATTGCTCTTCAAGTGATGAAGAAGATAATGAAAGAGTCAATTTTTTGCTTTATGGCCTTGGAGGATCTTACATATGAGGTATGTTCTACTTCCCACTCATGTGATAAAAATTGTGATTATGATATGCATGATGTGGATGATGATGAGACTATGGAGGCCATAGTTTTGAAATATGAAAAATATTTTTCAAAAATGAAATTTTACAAAGAAAAATATTCAAAAATTAAGGAGGATTTCAAAGGTCTTGAAAACTTTATTTTAAAATTGAAAACATCTAATATTAACCTCAAAAATTCATTGGATGAAATTTCTACAAAAACCTCCTCTTTTGAATCATTATGCAAAGAAAATAATTTTTTTTTTAAAAAATTAGAAGTTGAAGAATTAAGATTATCCATTTCAAAATTTCACAAAGGAAAGGAAGTTTTAGATACACTTATTGTATCTCAAAGGCCACCCCTTATGAAATATGGCATTGGTTTTGATAGTACATCTACTTCCACATCCTCCCCTCCATTATTCATCAAAGCCTCTACTCCTCAAACCTCTAGCATTAAGTTCAATCTATATTGATAATTGTCATTTGAATGAACTATAATCATACAAGTATAAATGTATGAGCTAAGTGACATATTCCCAGTATTTTTGGTGTCAACTGATAGTCACCCTCGTTACACTCTCTTCACTCCTATTAATAAGCTTCACAAAATGTTCAGTTTCCAAATTCAAATGAGTAACGCCCGTCACTCATGGGCTATTTAAGTGCATGAATAATTTTCTTTTTCATTTTAAATATCTCAAAACCCTAACCCCCGTGAGCGAGATTTCTTTCTTCTTCTTCCTCTCTACAATTCAACTAAAAACAAAACTACCAAATTTCACCTCCAAATCATACCAAAACTTTTTTTTTTATCCTCCACAATGGTAAGAACCAAGTCTACTACACAAAAGGGAAAAGAGAAAGATAAAAGGAAAAGGGCAGATTTTAAAGTCATTCAGACCTATTTCCCGAGCCAACTCATAACCCACCGCCACCTGAGTTTTAGTTACTTACTCATGTGTCTCACGCTTCCATATTTGGTGATTGCAATTTATTTATGCTATGGCACATATAACTATTTTTAATTTTTATTTTGGCACATTTTTGTTTGGTTTGGTTAAACTTATGGTACATTTGATTTACATTTTTTGGTACATTGGGAAATTATGTTTATTTTTTCATTGAATGTCTTACTTGATTTGTCATATAAACTTGATATATTTTAATGCTTTGTTTATTATGATAGTACTTCTTTGACACATTCTCTTTATGCTCTTTATACGTTTGGTACAATTTCTATGATTGAATATTTTTTTTATGAGAGATGTAATTGAGAATTTGAGTATATTATAATTGTGTGTTTTGTACAAGAATGAACCAACATATATATACAACAAGGATACTAATTAGAAAAGAAATATGAAATCTGAGATGAACCAACCAGGATTCCTAATTAGGAATATATATCTAACTAGGAATATACAACTAATTAGAAATATATACAATAACATCACCCCTCAAACTAAAGATGATAAGGAATCAACCATTTGAAGTTTGCTAACAAGATCATGAAAATATTGTGGTAGATGTGCTTTAGTGAAAATGTTAGGACATGTAAAGTTGAGTTATCAGCAGTGTGAACAAGAGGGGAAACAAGAGGAGTATGCATGGAAGAAAATAGTGTGGAGTCAAATGTTATATGATTGCAACACGCAAAATCAAAGAACCATGAAGAAGAAGTACCTGGAGTAATAGAAAGAACATATAAGGTAAAAATACTAGAATAAATGTGTAACTGCTATAGTAAGGCCTGAATATCTTGAAGAGAGAACTTGGGAGAGGAATTGGCAAAAGAACCCTCAATAGTAGCTGCTGTAGTGGAGGAATGCATAGGTCTTGAAGTAATCATAGAGGAATTAACTGAGTTATCAAAATTACTAGAACTAGAAGACTATCGATTATGAGGTCACCGACGACAATCAGCCTTCATATGACTAGGTTTCTTGCAATAATTGCAAGTAATAGTGCTAGAGAATATGGAAGAAGTAGCTAAGTCAACATTAGTCTGAAAATACTCTGAAAGGAAGGGGTACCTGATGGAGTAGCTAATATAACATCAGTGAGTGACAAGGATCGCTCAGTACGGAGAGTGTTGAGATAAGTTTCTTTTGAAATTAATTCACAAATCATAACATCTAAATTAGGTAAAGGACTACGATGAAGAAGAGATGTACTAATATATTCAAATTCAGAGTGAAGAGTCATACGAAGATGCCAAACACACTGCTTATCACGAAGTCCTAAATAAAGAGCAGTAGAGGCAAAATCAAGCCATTGAGAATCACAGTTAGCTAACTGATCCCAAAGTGTTTGAAGTTCAGAGACATAGCTATGAATAGTTTGATTAGGTTGTTACTGGAGGCGATGAATACGACGATAAATCTGAAATTGGCGAACATCATCAGAAAAAGAGTAACGATTCTTGAGAAAAGGCTATACCTCCTCAGCAATATCAAAACGGTGGAACTCACCCTTAATACTAACTAGACAGGTATTACGAAACCAAGTCAAGATTTGATGATTTTTGCTATCACATTGATCTAATCGTTCAAAAATTTTAGTCACATCCTTATCAGCTTGCAATGTAGGTTTAGGAAACCTTACCAGTCACATAGCGCCAGAGAAGACAACCTTTCAGAAAACTGCACATCTCTTACGACCACAAGTCATAGTTGGAGCCATCAAAAATAACAGTGATAGGTTATAAAATAGGTTGTGATGTAGGCTAGGTATTCTCAATAGTATCCATCAATGTGAAAAAAAGGATAGAACAATGTAAAAAATAGGAGAACCAAACCTAAAATCGAAATATAAAGATAAATTTTTGGTAAAACTGACAACAAAAATGAACTAAGAAGGGTCAAAGACTTCAAGAACTGGTAGAAGATTGCAAAAAAAATGATTTAAACATCCACTGAATCGGGTCTGTCAAAGATGGCTGAACAAGTTCAACTAGAGGAGCTAACTAGGTGGATCAGATCAAGCTGGAGCGCGGATCGGATATGGATCGAATCATATTGGAGTGTGGATCGATCGGTTCAGAGTGCGGGTCGGAGTGCTTTGCAGACGTCACAGGCGGAAGAACAGAGTTTTCTAGTGGCACTTGTGAAGTCTGATAAGGCTTCGGTGAACTGTTTCAGAGTCGCCGGAGAAAGAGGAATATGCCGATGGGTGTAGATGCCGTTTCTGATACTGGACGGTGATGAAGAATTTTGATAGTGATAAGGTTTTTTTTTATAGCAAAAATTCAAATGCCGGAAAAGAACGAGCTAAATCGAAAAAAAAAATTTTAAAGCAGAGGCTCTGATACCATGATAAGAGAGAGATGTGATTGAAAATTTGAGTATATTATAATTGTGTGTTTTGTACAAGAATGAACCAACATATATATACAACAAGGATACTAATTAGAAAAGAACAAGGATTCCTAATTAGGAATATACATCTAACTAGGAATATATATCTAACTAGGAATATACATCTAATTGTAATACCCCGAATATTCATGTATGGATTTCTTATTAAGTATAGAAGTGAATTTTTAAGTGTATGTCATGTGTATGGATGATTTCGGATTGAATTCCTTGTGAAATGGAAGTTAAATTGTAAAGTGGAGTTTCAGGGGATAAGTCGCGCCCGCGATGATGATGTCGCGACCGCGACATTGTTTTTGCGTCCAAAGGTGCGACCGCAACCCAGACCGCGAACTCTTCTGCCAAAATTTTAAACCAGAATGAATAGTAACGTGAATAGTAACCCGTCGCGACCGCGACAAGCATTTCGCGACAGCTATTTGCATTTCGCGACCGCAACAAGCATTTCGCGACCGCGATTTGCATCGGGGACAGAAACGGGAAACAGCTCTATTTAAGGGAATTAACGCCCCAAACCTCATTTTTTCGAGCCATCTGAGTTTCTAAACCAATTTTCTCTCTAAAATCATCCACCCACTCACATTTAATGCCAAGGAACCTCATTGATTGCTTCAACAAAAGGATCTAGGGTTGGATTTCCTCATTCCATCATCTATTTTCTTGAAGCATTTCTTGAAGAGGTGAGTTAGGGTTTTGATTTTCTTTTGATTCTTCTTCTCCATTGTTGTTA
>CATKHJ010156923.1:0-36123 GCA_949750685.1 Vernicia montana | reverse complement strand
GCACGGAAAGTGGAAGGTGTCAGTAGTATCCCACCATCTCTCCGCCAGAGCTCTCAACAGAGGAAGATTACTCTCATGAGTATACTCCAGCAATAAGAAGCCAAGAAGCCCTGATGGCATAATCAGATCCCTAACTCGAGGATGCATATCTAAAAAGGTAGCCACAACAGACAGGTTTGACCGACCTCCTCTAGCTCTATAGCTAACTCCCTTTATCATTTTTGCAAAAAAATTGTACTAGCTATTTGTTAAAGTCTTGAGTGACTCTAAACCTCAAATCATTCTTTATTGTAAAGGTTGTGTGTGAGCCATAAAACACTTGGAAAGGTTTAAGTGTGTACCTTGAAAACACTTGGGTTTAAGTGTGAGCCATTGAAACACTTGTAAGAAGTTTGAGTGTGAGCTTGGAAACACTTGGGTTTCATCTTGCACCCGTAAAAGGATCGTTGATAGTGAAAATCTCAAGTGAAGCATGAGGAGTGGATGTAGGCAAGGAGTTAGCCGAACCACTATAAATCTTGTGTTTGAATCTCTCTTCTCTACACTCTTATATTTGTTGATTATTTGCTTATTTGTTTGAATGATTTAGATATTCATATAAACTAAAAATTGCTTATTTGCTTTGATTAATTGCTTCTGCTAATATTGTTTTAATATTCAAGTTTTTCAAAGTAAAAGTTTTTAAATTGAAATTGATTTTTGAAAATTCTATTCACCCCCCTCTAGGATTTGCCATACTTGGGCCAATAATTGGTATCAGAGCTTATGCTCTTGATTATCATAAAATCTAATGATTTTAAGAGTTAACGATTACTATGGTAGGTATTCCAATAATTCCATTTGAAGATGGACAATGTAGCACAAGACCTCCATTATTTTGTGGCTCTAACTACAACCAATGGAAGGTGAGAATAAGGTTCCATATAAGGTCTAAATGATATGATCTTTCGGAAATTATAGAGAAAGTTTCATTCATTCCCATGGATGAAAATACAAAGAATCCCAAAGATCCTTCAAGTTTTACCGTAGAAGATAAGAGGAAATTGGCATTGAACGACAAAGCAGTAGACCTCCTATTTTGTGCTCTTGATGAAACTGAGTTCAACCGAGTTTCCGCTTGTGAATCCGCCAAGAAAATATGGAAAGTTTTGAAGATGATACATAAGGGGACAAACAAAGTTAAAGACTCAAAGTTAAACATATTGATTTCTAACTTTGAAAATTTCTCAATGAAGAATAAAGAGACCATTGCTGATATGTACAAAAGATTCACAGCCATTGTGAATGATCTAAATGGGCTAGAGAAGACCTTTACTCAAAAAGAGCTTACCACTAAGCTTTTGAAGTCTTTACCGGAGAAATAAGATTCCAAGGTTGATGCAATTGAGGAATCTAAAATCTTGCCTCAATTAATTTTGAAGAACTTATTGGAAATCTCATCACCTATGAGATGAAACAAAACAAAAGGCAAAAATCAAGAGAGAGAGAAAAGTACTTCAAAGAAAAATAAGTCTATTACTCTAAAAGTATCAATTGAGGAAAGAGATGAATCCTCAAGTGAGGATGATGAGCAATAAATTTTACGTCTTGCTAAAAGATTCAATAAATTCCTCTCAAGAGATAAATACAAGAGGAAAAGTTTTGACAAAAACAAAGGAAAGCAAGAAGAAGAACACAAGGATGAGGTGACTTGCTATGAATGCATGAAATCGGATCACTATAGGCATGAATGCCCTCTCCTCAAGCATAAAAAGAAGAAAAACAAAAATGAAAGAAGATACTTGAAGAAGAAAAAGGCATATGCAGCTTGGAGTGGAAGTGATACTTCAAGTAGTGAGAACTCATCCGAAAGTGAAGAAGATGAGAGAGCCAATCTATGCTTCATGGCATTAGATGATCAACAAAAAAAAAGTGAGGTAAATTCTAACTCTTATTCTTTTGATGAATTGCAAGATACATTTGATGAGTTGATGGAAAACTTTTTGATTGTTGCTAAAGAAAATAAAATTTTGAAAAAGAATTTGTGTAAATTAAAAATTGAGCATGAGAATTCTCTAGAATCTAATGATACCTTGATTGAAAATAAAAAAAAACTCATGTCTCAAATGAAAGATTTGAAAAACTCCTTTGAGACACTTTCTAGTGAAAATGATAAAATCAAGAATGAGTTTAAAGATTCCAAAGAACTCTTGAGAAAGTTCTCCATTGGAAGCAAAACTCTTGATGATATCATTACTTCACAAAGATGTGTATTTGATAAAGCCGGTTTGAGCTACAAAGTGAATTCTAAAGAAAAGAAATATGATAGCTTTTTCAAGAAAAATAAAATTCAGCCCAAGGTTTTACCAAAATGCTTTTATTGTCATTATCATGGTCATATTATGCATAAATGCCCTATTAAACTTAAGAAAACATATACCATTAGGAAGATTTGGATTCTAAAAGAATCAAAACTAATTTCTAAAAGTATTTGGGTTCCTAAGAGCACTAACTATGATGGACTCAAAAGCAAAAGGGTACCAACAAATACATGAGAATTTTGTTTTGTAGGGTGAGCACAAAGGAAAGAAACAAGTATGTACTTAAGAACTCATGACAAAGCAAAAAGAGGTAATACTCATAATGTTGGGAGCTAATTTTGAAGAAATTTTATTTAGAACAATTTCCTTCAACATATTTCAAGTAAGTTCTATCAAACTTAATGCTATTTGATGTTATATGATGATTTTGATGATACTTGAGCATATTTGCTTAATTATTGGTGATATTGATCTATACATGTTTATTATGTGCTAAATGATAAACTTTTGAATTTCCATCATTTTAAGTTCAATTCATAATTATTGCCAATGTTTGATAATGCTGAAATGATGTTGATGATGTTTGGTGATTTCTAATTAATTTTGATGAATTTATATAAATTAATGCATTTATACTTACATTTCATGATTGAGAGCTAAATGATTAAATTTTGATCATTTTAAGTTCAGTCCATATTGAATATATTTGAGATATATCATTTGATATATTTAATATGCACATATCAAGGGGGAGAATGTAATTGGTATTAAAGTTTGCATAAATTTAGGAGGAGTTTATAAAATTATTTTAATAACTTATTTGATCATTGCCTATTTTTTTAATCTTGTTGCATATATCAAGGGAGAGCTAAATATATTATTCATCATATATTGTTCCTTGACAAAAAAAAAAAAAAAAAAAAGGAAGCATGTACTGCATTGTTTACTTGTTGTCTTGCCTTTTTGATTGATTCCAAAAATGGAGAGAATTATTTTGATTATTGTATCAATGTTTTTTATTATTGCATCAATGTTTTGTCATCATCAAAGGGGGAGAATGTTGATCCCAAGGTTTCATATGTGATTTTGATGATGCAAAATATTATTACTACTAACAAGTTTGTTTAGTGTTGTTGGTATTAGTAGGTAATTTTTTATTGCCATTGATGCAATGAAGTAAATAAATTAAATGTGAAGATCAAGATGAAATCATAAAGCAATAAAAATGGGAAGAGCTATAAAACATATGAAGGAAATGAAAAGAGCATGTGAAACCAAGAAACTCATTTGAAGAAGGATGATCTCCATGGAAGTAAAACTGTTGACTGAAGTTTGAAGAATAAGCTGTACTAATTGGATAGTTTATGAATGCAAGCTATATATGGATGGATAGCTATATCAGTCTAGTTTCAGGAACAAAAATTGGTATAATTTTTGGAGTTTGGAAAATGGAATTTTTAATTTTTAATTGAATTATAGTCAAACTATCAAACTAAGTAACAGCAGATGATGTCAATTATAATTAGTGGAGTTAATTCTAAAAAGGAATTTTGAACATGCCCTTCTCCATATTTGTAGCTTTAGAAGTCTAGTTTCATATGCAAAAAGCCTTGCATCAATTCAAGTTGTATAGAAGAAGCATTGGGTGAAATACTGAAGCATGTTCAAACTGTCATGACCAGATGAGTAATAAAATGTTTCGATTTTTTAGAGCATGAAGATGGATTATTTTGAAATTTGTCAAAACTACAAAGTTGTAGTAGACTTCTCCAAGTTTCCAAAAAAAAAAAAAAAAAGGATCATCATTTTGGAGTTGTATAAATCAAGATTTAGAATTTTTTTAATGTAGACATTATATAACCATTATATAGCCGTTGGAATATAGTCGTTATATAGCCCTTCGAACTTGTTTAGTACCATTTTTAAATCACTAAAATGGTTGATTAAGCATGCAATGAAGACCTATATATATCAAAAGCTTCAAGGTGAATAGAGAGAAGTTTTCATATATCAAGAACATATATTACAAACAAATCAAAACTCTCAAACTCTAAATTCTTTGTTCATTGAGTTAGAACACAAAAACTTTATTTCTCATCTTTATATATTCAAATTTATTCTAAATTAGATTACATTCTTCTATCTTTTGTACTGGCTATTTGTCAAGTCTTGAGTGACTCTAAATCTCAAATCATTCTCTATTGTAAAGGTTGTGTGTGAGTCATAAAACACTTGAAAATATTTAAGTGTGTACCTTGAAAACACTTGGGTTTAAGTGTTAACCATTGAAAAACTTGTAAGAAGTTTGAGTGTGATATTGGAAACACTTGGATTTGATCTTGCACTCGTAAAAGGATTGTTGATACTGAAAATCTCAAGTGAAACTTGAGGAGTTGATGTAGGTAAGGAGTTGGCCGAACTATTATAAATCTTGTGTTTGAATCTCTCTTCCAGACACTTTTATATATGTTGATTATTTGCTTATTTGTTTGAATGATTTAGATATTCATATAAACTTAAAATTGCTTATTTGTTTTGATTAATTGTTTTCCCTAATATTGTTTTAATATTCAAGTTTTTCAAAGTAAAAATTTTTAAATTGAAATTGATTTTTGAAAATCCTATTAACCCCCTTTAAGATTTACCATACTTGGGCCAACACAATTTAATATTAAAAATATATAATTAATTCAAAATAGAATTAAAAAGATTATTTTGTTTATAAAATCATATAAGTTATTCTTCATAATTATAAAATAATATGTTAATTCAATTACTAACGCTTTTAATTTTGAAATTTATTTATTATAATTTTAAATTTATTATATGTATCATTTTCATATAAATATTTTATTTAAAAAAGAAATATTGAAAGGAGACTAAAATTTAAATTTATAATCAATTTAGATATACACTTTTATTAAATTAAATTTACAAATATACTTTGATATGAAGATTGATTTGAAATAATTTAAAATCATATATATTTTTAAGTATAATTTTCAATATAATCAATACTTTTTATTTAATTATTAAAAGAAATTTGAAATGCATTTTAATCTAAAATGATCTCGTACTAAATTATTTTTTAAATAATTAAATAAAATTTATTGATTATTTTAAAAGTTATACATAAAAATATTATATTATTTTAATAAAAAAAATCAAGTTGTTTAAATATAAAAATAAATTCATTTTAATAAATTCTGGTTCGGGTCAGTCTATTCGGTTTTTTTTACTGAAAAACCGAACCGAACAGAAATAACCAAAAATTTTTATATTAAAAACCGAACCAATTATTTTCAAAACTAAACCACTTAATCGGTTCGGTTCGGTTATTCGATTTTAATCAAATACTGCTCACCCCTAATGACAACTTTTCATATTGTAAGCTGAGACACTTTCCTAACTCTCTCACGAGGACAACTTTCACCTGGTATTTCACTTTGCTTAGAAATTTTATATATTCCTAGCAAGATATCGAGAGGCAGTTCCATACTCAGATCTTCAAGATGGAACATGAGGTCTGCATTGCAAAATTATCAAGGGTCACTCAGAGGATTGGGGAAAGTATAGACGCTTTCATCAATACGTTTAAGAAAATGAGGAACATATGCAAGATTTTCCTTCCTAAGACAAAATTTGTGAAGATAGCTTAAAGAGGCTTGGATATTAAACTGAGGAAAAAGTTTCAAGGCATGGAGTTCAGGGATTTCTATAAGATTACTGCCAAGGTAGCTGAATATGAAGAGCTCCTCAGAGAAGAGAATCAGAAGAGGAGAGCTGCTATGAGGACTTACTATCAGGAAATCAATAATCCTTAAGTGATTATAGATGGCATCACTAGTGTTGGTTCTCCTAGTTTTCCATATCTCACAAGATCACCTAAACAACAAGTTAGCTTCAACATGTCAAAGACTGAGGAGATTTTTAATTTCCTCTTGAAGGAAAATTTTATCTCTCTACCACATGGCATACCGCCAAAGGAGGAGTTGAAGGGAAAAGATTATTGTAAGTATCATAATTCTTGGAACCATACCATTTCTAACTGCTAGGATTTTAAGAATATGATACAAGACAATATTAACAAGGGGATCTTCAAATTCCCTGAAAATAAGGAGATGTTAATGGATGAAGATTTGTTTCTTATTGTGGCTAATGTGAATTCAATAACTTTCTATTTGAGAGAGATGCTTAGCAGACTAGAGACTGATCCTAAGAAGAAAATCCACAAGGTTTGGATTCTTAAGACAAAACCTAAAGGAAGTTAGAAGAAAGAAGATTCACCAATTCCTCTTCTTATTGGTGGCAATCGAAGTTCCCGAGGAGTTGGCCTAGATTCATCATTCCTTTTGTAGCTCAACCCAAGTTCCAAGTGGCATATGGTGCGCCACAGGAAATCCCCACAACCACTTTCTCGCACTCAGAAGAGGAGGTTCCAAAGACAGAGAACTGCAAAAAGATGGAGCAAGTCACTGGAGCTTCTTCAACAACCGACTCAAGATGTCCGAAAACATTGAAGCAAGTTTGGCAAAAAGTCTACTGAGGACTTGGAATCAGTAGGAAGTTCTGATGACATGGATACAGAAGGGATCTTCATGGTTGGAAAGCATTCAGTCCCCTTTGGATGTACTACTGCCATAGTCACACTGCCAGTAACTTTTAAGGCAGAGTCAACAGATCATGAAAACTACAAAAGGACTCAAGGGGCCAATTGAGGAAAAATCTAAAATCTCTAAGTTTTACTTAGGAACAGACTAAGTAAAGTCTTGTTTAGACCGATCCCACGGCCTCAGAAGGTGTCATCTGAGGAATCAAGACAGTGTACAATTATGGAACCTTGTAAGCCACTCTTATGACTTCTAGTGTTTAAATTTTATAAGTAGGCTTCTTAGCCACTTTTACAGAGGAAAGGCTGACTCTACTGGCTTTTCCTAGTTTTTTACTCTAACATGTAAGTAGGCTTCTAAGCCACTGTGTTAATAAATAAAAGTTGACTTTACTAGCTTTTCCACATGCAGTCCAATATTCTACAGTAGGCCTCTGTCCACTTTTTCATAAAACAAGGGGAATCAAAAAAATATCACAGTAGGCCTCTAGCCATTCATTAAACATCAAGTCAAAAAAGATTTTCCCTATGAAAAGGCCTCAAGCTGGATATTACCACAAAAAAAAAAAAAAAAAACATGCCTTCAACCCCACAAACAAATCACATGCACCATCACATATCACACCCTTGTATAAATAGGCCTCGGGCCGCATTATCTCATGCAATGTTCAATCCCTGTTCAAAAATAGGCCTCATGCCATTTTTCACAAAATCACAAAAGCAAGCAAATAAGTCTCTAGCCACATTGTTTCAAACATTTATCATATCAAGCAGGCCTCATGCCGCAATAATCAAAAATAAAAATATTGTGCAGATAAAATCATCTAAAGCGTTATGGAAAATCAAATTCAAGTTTTTTGTGTAAATCAAGTTCCAACAAGACTGATTAACTATCAAAGAGGAATCAAGTGTTAGGCTCACCTCAAAAGAAGTATCAAAGTTAAAATGCATTAAAAACAGTATGTTGGAGATTTCTCCACCTAGAGTAGCAGTCAACCGAGGCAATCTCTGTATGTTCTGGAAAGAGGACTCTTACAGCAACATATATGGGTGATACAAAAGGAATGGAAGCTGATGATGTAGATCTGTTGTAGGACCAACCATAATGGTTGATGTGCTCAGAAATAACTCCGATCTCCAGCACACATGTAGCCGATCTTCTAATCCTGCAAGACAGCAAGTTAGAGGGTCCAGGCGATGTGCCTGGGGGACCACTCCGATGCTTGAGTTAGAAAAGTTGGAGATTATAAGCTTTGTATTACTGAGAAGTGTTTAGAATTGCGTTACCCGTTTAATGGAGAAAAGAGCTCTATTTATAGTGGAGTGTCCAAGATGCCGAATCCTTCTTGGAATCGGATTATTCCTTTTCAGTATTGTATATGGAGATGATTTGCAGTTTCATGATCGAATATGGACTGCTTAGGCGAACCTCTAGTTCGCCTAGGGCGATCAGTTTGTATTTAGGATGTATCAATGGTCTCTGCTTCCTCTGAATGACTTGAAGTGGCTAATGAAGAAGAAGCCATAAGACTTGCATCGAAGGAATTCAACAGAAGAATTCAGGATGCAATGTATATTTTAATTAATTTAGTCGTTTTCCAATTCACATCTCAAAAAACACCAAAAACATTTCGAATAAAACTTTGGGTCGAGATTCCATCTGAATTCTCAGGCCTTTGTTCTTCCAATTTTCAAAATTTCCTCAAGAAAACCAAAAATCCCCAGTAAACTTTTATGTTCCTTGGTTCATATTACAGTAGGCAAAAAGTTTAAACACTAAAGTCTATTGAGGAACCAAAATCCAAACTCCCAAAATCACAGAAGATTTGTAATCCAACTGACAATTCCTATATTTTCTAAGTGAAATTGGCTAAAGAGTCAATTTAAGATCATCTTAACTCCTCTAAGAGTTACTGGTTTCTAAAGGCCAAAATTGCATAGAAAAATGCCATTTTTTGCAAGACCTCGTGTTTCATAGCTCATTTTCACCATACCAAGTTTAAAGTCCAAATTCTCATTTATTTCCATTTTAATTGGCTCATTCAAAATAAAATCAAAATTGGCTGCAAACTTGGCCATTTTGAAGTCCTCAATTGAATTTAAAAAAAAAATTGAATCAATATACATACACGGGTTAGGGACATGACACATCTTCACAAAACCATGATGATTTTGTAAAGGCGTACTAATCTATATAACCCACACACAAATCCTTACCACAAAGCGATATGAGATCTGAAGGACTAGGCTCCACTTCAGCAAGAGAAGACAACCACACCACACACGAATTAACATCATATGTTTTTCTTTAATCAATACACACATACACGAATTAGAGGCATGACACACTCCTTCACAAAATTATGGTGATTTTATAAATGTGTGCTAACTTATATAATCTACACATACACCCTTACCACAAGCGATGTGGAATCCCGAAAGATCAGATTCCATCCCGTAAGAAAAAACAGTCATACCACACACGAATTAACATCACATGTTTTTTTTAATTAATATATATACACACGGATTAGAAATATGACACACTTCTTTACAAAATCATATTAATTTTGTAAAGGCGTGCTAACTTATATAATCCACCGTTGAATTTAAATTTAATTTAGCTAAATTTCTTGTTTTGTTAATGTTATATTATTTCTAGATTATTTAGATGCACAATTCGATTTATAATTTAGTGATAGGATGTTTAATTTTATTATATAAAAAATTTAAAATTTAAACATCGACAGTTCTTTATATCCTTTGAAAATTTTCTCCATACCCAAAAAAAAAATACACAGTGCTTGGCTGCTTGCTGATTTTGTGTTGTCTCCTCATTCTATGTAAAACTTTAAGTACTTAACTGACATGTGAGCGGTGAGCCGTTATTTGTAGTGTACGTTCAAACATGTCCTTGCCCCTAACAAGCAAGATCTCAAAAAAAGCATTAAATGGTGTTAGGGCACCAAACAGCAAGCAATATTATCTCAATTCCATTTGGCCTAGAGAAATACTCTGTTTGGATTGAATTCTTGATTTTTTTTTTTTAAGCAATAGGAAGCGAGATTCAAACATATATATATATATATATATATATATATATATATACCTATTCAAACATACATATACTTACCATTAAATTATATCTTAATATGCAATTATGATAGTTTTCATTTTAAATTACTTTTTAACTTTTGCAAATTACAGTCTACGTACTCAAAGAAATTAAACAATTTCATAAAAATAATCTATTTTTCTCATATAAAAAAATTTGTTTTTTTAAACTAGTTATACTAATCGAGTTGATTTTGAATTTACTATTAATATTTAAATAAATCAGGCTTGTTCAAAAATATAAAATTAGATTTGTGACTTAATAGCCACCAAACATATTATATTTTCTACTGAATTGTCAATTTTAATGATTTATTAACATAATCAAAGAATATTGAAAGAAATTCAAGTCATTTTATTATTTTCGTACTTGTTGATATATGTTTTTGTATTTTTATTTTCAAATTAATATATGAATGAAAATTTATGATATTTAAAAAAAGAAATTAAATATTTTTTTAAGAGATATAATATAATTCAAAATATAACTTTTAAAAAGTATGTTATAATTCAATCTCAAATACCTCAATAATCTGTACGGCGGAAACGACATTTCCCTGTATAGAAGTGATAGTGTGACACTAAGAAGGGAAACGAACACTGCCAAACAGTCACAAAACCCACACTTTTTTTTCTTTATCTTTAGATAGAATTTCTTTATATTTACACTAATATACAATGGACACTGTAGTATCCAGTGACATTTACTTATACAAAATCAAATTTACAAAATAAACCAATAAATTATCATTTGCCATCTTCGAGAGTCGAACTCAGGACCAAAGATCCCAAGCCATGGTGTGTACAAATCCACAAAACCCACACACTTTACACTTTCCTTTCTGTGCTAGACAAATTATGACTATTCCCAAAGTTAGAATAGCCAAACGACAAACTATGATTGCGTTTGATAGGCATAGTCTGTATATTATTCTAATATAACAAATGGTGATGTTTATCTATCTCTCAAGGCAGATTTTGTTTCTTAGTTCATGATTATGTCATGAACTAAAAAGCAAATTATGAATATATATTACCATATTTACATAGTGTTTTTTTGCTAGCTCCACATGAATTTTGCATTTTTCTTTTTAAATACTCAACTCAATTAAACTCAACTAAATCTTTAAAATAAGCTACCTACATGAAATTTTATACCAGTTGTTAATATAAAAAAAACATGCACATTACCATTAAGTATTATAATTTATAAATAATACCCTTTCCATACAAATTTATTTTTATTTCCGACTTTAAAATTATTATTTTGAGTTAAAATCTCAATTAATATTGAGAAGATATTTTTTAAATACATATATCGAATACAAGAATATTTTTTTAATATCTTAAATTTTTTAAAAAATTAATCTTAACAGACAGACCTAAACTAATATAAGATTAAAAACAATATCAATGAATCTTTTAGTTTATTGGTATTCTAATCATTTTTAAAATTGAAAATTTTTTAATTGAAACTCTAGTCAAAATCAAATTTATCAAAAATATATATATATATATAACTTTGGAGTTACAAACCAAAAAAATATATCAAAATAGGTAAATAAGTAAATAAATGTTGAGAGGGGAAAGAGAGAATTGTATTTTTCATGAGGAAAAATTACAAAGGAAAGAAGAGAGAAGGAACTGAGTATCCCCACCACTTCCCTACACTATAAATACCACAATAACTTCACATAATGGGAAAAAAAATAATACAAGGGGAAAAAGAAACAAATATTTTTAAAAAAAATACAAGAAAAGGATAGACAAATTATATATATAAAGAATAACAAATATTTTTTTTATTATTATTTTTTGGCATTTATATATAACCATTAATTAATTGATTTTCACAAAGAGATGATTTTACTTGATGAGATGTAAATTTCTCCTCCATCTTAAGGCTTTGGTGGTTCTGCTTCCTCCACTTTGGTGGCAGGCTCAGCTGCAGCTGCCACCGGTTCAGTCTTCTCCGCTTCCACTACTACCTCCTCTTTCTTCTCTTCCTCCAATACTATTTCCTTCTCTTTGCTGGTTGTTTCCTCCCCCGTTGCTGGTGGCTCCACCGCCTTCTTCTCCACGACAATAAAGGTGGAAACCTTCTCAAATATAAAGAAAACTGGACCTGAGACATTGGCTGGTCCATACTTTGAAGATGCTTCTGACACTGGTTTTGATCCTGGAAACTCTGTACAATAGTACAAGTACAATAATAAACTCAAATTCAAAACTCAACTTAATCGAAATCTCAAATTAATATTGAAGTCGGCTATATAAATTATTTCTTTCCACTCTAAACGATTTTCGACGATATTTTTTTTATAATAATAATACTTTCAAATCATATTGTATTCTGATTAAATAATAATAATAATAAATTTTAAATCAACAACATGAAATCGATTTTAAAAGAGATTATGATTTTAAACTTTCAGACTGAATAAATAATAATATATCTTTTAAATCATATTGTATTCTGATTAAATAATAATAATAATAAATTTTAAATCAACGACATGAAGTCGATTTTAAAAGAGATTATGATTTTGAACTTTCAGACTGAATAAATAATAATATATACGTACCGATTTTAGCAAGCTCTTCGAGGAACTTTTGAACTAAAGAGGAGTGCTTCTTTAATCCTACGTTTTTAGGCTCCTTAACTAAGGTCTGGTTCAAGGTTAGCAATATAAATTAATTAATATAATTTTCCTTCTATTTATAATATATAGGTTGGGAAATAAATAAATCTGAAATTGTTGACCTTAATTTCAGTTGATGAAGCTTCATAAATTTCTAACACTTTAGGTTGGAGATCAGTCTTCTTCTCCTCAAACTCTTTGTTGATACCTTCCTAAAAATTTATAAACCAACAAATTAATTAAAACAATTTCAAGATATCTATCTATCTATCTATCTATATATAATAACAAAATATAAAATATAAAATCATTAATCATTAATTAATTAGTAGATAAATTAATTAAGAGACCTTAGAGCAATCAAAGGACTTGCAAGCTTCAGCAGCAGCAGCTTTCTTGGTACTGTCTTTCTCAAAAACCTTCTTGATCTTTGGAAGAACCTTTGATTTCCAATAATCCATCTCTCTCTCTTTTTCTTTCTCTTCTTCTTCAAGAAATTAATCTAACAAGAAAGAAAAATAAAAATTTTCAAGAATCTTCCCAAGAAAAAAAATATATAAAGACAAAAATTTATAGAGAGTTTATACCTATTATTATAAATTTAATATTATCAAAAAAATAAAATGAAAATAAACAAGAACCGCACAAAAATATATAATAAATACAAGTAGAAGAAGAATATAATTAAGGTATAGTAAAAGAAAGAATCATACTCTGTATTTAATTATCTGTATAGGCTATGTTTAGTGTGATACTGTTACAGCCAACTGTCTCAAATAAAACTCCAAATCAAGCCACATATAAAAGCTTTTGCTTATTCTTATAAGACCTTGCTATATCATATAGATATAGACATACCTTCCTCTATATAACCCTTTGTTTTCTACTTTAATTACCAAAATACCAAACTTCATTCCACTCATTCAAGCTGACTCTGCAATTAATAAATTCTTTCTGTTTTTTATTGTTGATTTAAAATGAGTCAATGAAACTCATAAGCTGGCTGCCATTATTTTTTCTATTTAATCTTATTGTTTACACAAATAAAATATTATTATATATACAGAAAATAAAATAAAAATAAAAAACATAAGACAACAAAAATTATATTTTTAAAAATAACAAATATTAACATTAAAAACTTAAAAATAAAAAAAGAATGTTAATATTTTTAAGTTTTTAATTCAATTCTTTTTATTTTTTTCTTTTAATGTTTTTAGTTAATATTTTTAAATACAATTGTTTTCATTCTTTTTTATTTAAGATCATATAAAAATAACATTCTTTTTTATTTTTTATTTTTAAGTTTTTAATGTTAATTTTTTTTTCAAAAATATAATTTTTATTTTTTAGTTTATGGGTTTTTATTGTTTTTAGTATTTTTATTTTTTATTTTTTGTATATATAATAATATTTTATTCGTGGAGCCCATAAGGCCAATAGCAACAATAATGACACTTAGCTTATGAGGCTTATCAAGCTATTTTCAATAGTTAATGGGTTTAAGGGAATCATACAAAATATGAAGAATTTATTAGTATTTTTGTAAAAAATGAGGGGGTTTTTTTTATACATTTTTCTATTTTATTAGGTTGAAATTCAATTATCAAACCCAAGACTAATATATTTTGATTTATTCTATATAAGCTCACCGTATAATTTTAAAATTATGTACTATATATATAGGGGTAAAATATATATAAGTTAAATTAATTTTTATATGTATTATATAGCATTCACCTTTCTTATTTTATAAAAAACAAATTATTGTTACCGAATTAAGGAATTCACCCAAATGAAGAAAAATCTTCACATTTTATAGTCTAATTTCAAAAATCAAATATAAATTAATAAGATGAAAAGTAAATTTACTTACCAACTAAATTAATATTAACTCCTGAAATGATGTATAATATATTTTAATCAAATCAATTTATTATTTATTTATTTATTTTTACATTTATAAACTGTAATGAAATGATTTTTGTATAATTAATTTTGGATTATATTTAATATAGGATTTTGTAAATAAAGATTTAAATCTAATTACAAAGTATATTTTCTTTTAATAAAAGTTCAATAAAAAGCAAAAATACTAAATACACCACATATATAAATAAATCAAACTGAATTATTTAATATAGATCTAATTAATCTAATTTTTATAGTAATTTGATTGTTTCAAATTCAGTTATTAATAAATAGCTCTTATTAATGAAATGATTTTTTTTATTTATAAAAAAAATTTAAATTTGAGACCTCCCAATTTTAAATAAAATTTCAATACTATTAAATTAAAAGTTGTTTTTTCCAAATGAATTGTTTTTAAAATTTTAAAATTTTGAAATTGGATAAAGTTAAATTTTAACATAAATAAATAAAATTTTGTTCTAAAAAAAAACATAAATAAATAAAATTTATTTATTTATTGAATAGAATGAACCCAAGTGACCAAATGCTTACTCCTTTCAAACCAACCTGTCGAATCAAATGACCTGTCTGTCCTTTTGTCTCTTGATAACGTATCATATATTCGCGACTCATGCAAAGGGTAGGTAGTAGGTGAATAAGTGGGACAATGTAGGGGTAAAATAGGAAAAAGGGAAAAATGAGTGTGGGGAGATGACAGCTGGCAATCACATCACCTCAAAGGAAAGGTGGAATGGGACCCAAATAGTGTGTAATAGAAAATGGTGGTGATGTTGATCTGTAACAACATAATATCGCTTTGGCCTTCTCCTCTAAACTTCTCACGTGGCTTCGCTGGTACATATACTTCAATCACGCCGTCAATGACTAACCCTCCCTCTTTTCTTTTCTTTTTTTTTTTTTTCATTTTTTTTAACTTAAATAGATAATAATTTTATTAATAATAGAGTATGTCTAGTTATAATTTAATGACAAATATATATATTGATTGAACATTAAACTTAAATTCGATTATTTTTTCTTAATATTAAAAAAAAATTAACTACCTAAGAGAACGAGATCAATTAGTCAGAAGTTGTTTTAGTTTAACTAGATATCTCAAATTCGAACTCTACGTATGTAATTATTTTAAAACTTTTGAAAAAGAATTTTTTGGCTCTTATGGTTTTACCCGACTCGAATCTAAATTAATTAAAGTCTGTAATAACTCCGGATACCGAATTTTTTAAAGAAAAAAAATAATTAATAATCGAGCATATAAAATTTTCCACGTAAGCAATTTTTAAATCACCTTTTTAATTTTTATTATTGTTTTTATTATATATATATATATATAAATTTCTAATCTAATATGTTTAATAATTTATACACATTAATATATAAGTAACTAAAATCTAGGCAATACGCAAGCCAACAACTAGTATTAAATTATAAGATGGATAAATTTTTATAGTTAAAATTTGTTAATTCTTTTCTTAAAAATCTTTGTGAATATTCATATGCATTATATTTGATATTTTTTTTTTATAATAACTTAAATAATATATTCAAAATAATAATCTTTTTAATAGTAATTTCAATAATAATATCAAGTAAATTTTAATGTAACATATGAAAATTATGAAATTTGATTTATGACATAGCTTTTCATCAATTTTATATTATTTGAATGATTAAATCAAAATGTTAATTATGATTTTGTTTTTTAGTCAGTAAAAGGTATTCTCAAGTCAATTAATTATGCATCAATTGAAATTAAATCTTTTTTTCAAACGAATTTAAAGATGTAATCTTTTAGGTTTAATATATATATTCATGAACTATTTTTTAAATGCTGATCTTAAAAATTGAATCATAATTAATAAACAGTGAATTATTTTTTAAATGCTGATCTTAAAAATTGAATCATGATTAATAAACAGAGGAGCAAAACCTCTTTATCAATCATGTTAATAGTTGTAAGTAAATGTTAGTTGTATTTGATGCAATTTATTCCACTTGACTAACCTTACTAATGTGAAGAAGACGCAATAACATATCCTTCTTGATTGATTGATTAATGCATGGTATATTTATACTATATAGGTGCTATAATAATAATAATAATAATAATAATAATAATAATGGTGGAAAAATACATATATATATTGGATGGAGAAAAAAAAAATTATGGTATAGCTAGCTAACCTTGAATGCACATGGGTTGCTTGAATACAATATGGGATTTGGCATAAAAACAAGGGGCTGGAGACAAACAACATGGATTAGTTAAATGGTGGGGTACTTAATTGATGCTTGATTAAGGATTTTAATTTCTTTTTATTAGTTGGTATATATACCATAAAACATCTTGGTATAATTTAATATTTTAGTATTTATATTTATATATATAGTACAAGGGTTAATTATATTAAATTAAATTGAGATGGAACTTTAATTATTGATAAAATCTTATTTTATAACAGGAGATTGAATGTTTGTTTCCACTTTTTCAAGTAATTATACAAAAAAAAAATAAAAAAAAAAGGGAAGGTATGTCGTGTACCTTTGGACGAAATGGTCCTAATATATTTTTATTTTTTAATTATATAATTATAATTTTTTAATTAGTTTAATTTTTTTTTTCAAGTAATTATAAAGTATTTAAGAGTTCTATTTAGTAATTTTATTAGTTTTTAATTAGGATTTCATGCCTTATAAATATGCATGTTATGTAATAGTTAATGGATATCTCATTATTAATAAAATTTCAGTCTTTTTATTCTTGGTAGATTCTATAAATTATTTTTTCTTGTGAATTTAAGAATGTTTAAGGCGTAGACGTGTTATAATTTTATTACCTCGCTTCCTCTAAAATCTCATATGTTTATTTATTATAATTAAAAAAAAATAGAAATTTATCTTTATTCCCAAATATATATCAATTATATTCTGTTTCAATTCAAATTATGGATTGGAAAATCTTTTCATTTTTTAGGTTACGTATTAGAAATAAGACGTTTTAAATTTAGGAGGGTGTATTCAATTAAAACTTTTATAGATTTTTTTTAATTGAATGACTTTGCAGAGTTTATGGATTTTTAATGACTTATGTGGAGTTTATAAAATTATGAATGACTTTTAAAGACTTTATTTTAAAATTTTTTTATAGATATTAATAGACTTTTATAGATATTAATAGACTTTCATTGATTTCTAATATTTGTTTTATTAAGTAAGATTGTTAAATAATTAATTAATAAGATTATTTTTTTAGTTACAAAGAAAGGGGAATACTATGAAAAATACAAAAATACTCAGCTGCCATTAACTCTTATATGCATAGGAACTCTCCTTGGCTAGCTCACACCTAGTTTGTCACTTTGCAAAATAGACAAAATTCCATCAGAAAGATTATTCTAAATATTCACCCCTTAAATATGACTTAAAACCATAGATACTAGAAAATTTGTTACTTAATTGCATTATCTGAATACGTGATTATATATCACATTATAATAATTCTTATTTTTAGGTTATTTAACTTCTTAATGTTACATAAAATATTATTGACATTAAAAAATTTAAATAAGATGTGATGTTTGCAATGAAACAAATCTTTTATTGCAACTATAAAAAAATAAAACCACATTAATAATGATAAAAAAATAAAAACACTGTATATGATTAGTCAATTAAATAATTAATTTAAAATTTATATGATAATTCTATATAATTTTTTTATGTATATAAATTATATATTTTATTTTAAAGAAGAAAAATTATATTTAAACTATTTTAAATGTTTATATTTTAAAAATTATGTTTATATTTAAACTATTTGTAAATGTTAATTTAATTAATAATTAATTGTATTTAGGCACCCACCCATTAACATATTCCTATCAACTATAAGTTTATATGTTGTGTGTTAGTTTTTTTTTTTTTTCTTTTTTGAAGGTTGTGAAATATTTTATTTTATTTTTTGTATGTGCCTTAGAAAAAAAGTCGACTGAAATCTTGAGGAAAAATGAAAGAGAATTGTGGAGATTTTTTATTCATACAATATATAAAAAGTCAATGAAAGTATATAAAAGTCTATTATTTATAAAAGTCAATGACTTTTTGAATACCAATTAACTTTTATAAATTTTATAAAAATTGTAATTGAATACCCTTTGATTTCTATAGACTTTTTAAAAGTTTTTAAAAATTATTATTAAATACATATTGACTTTTATAGAGTTTTTAAAAATTATTATTGAATACCTTATGACTTTTTAAATATGTAAAAATCTTTAATTTTTCTAATCTAATACACCAATTTAAGATTGCACTCATTTATTTTCGTAAATTACCTTTTCGGTGCTTGACTAAGAATCAAACTTTTCGGTGCTTGACTAAGAATCAAACTTTTTTTTGTTTTTTGAAGTCTAAGAATCAAACTTAATCAATAAAAAAAAAAAACGACCGATAATTAATTCATAAGAAGAAAAATAAATTCTCTTACTAACCAAGAATAAATTATATTTAATTTTTCTACGCAAGAATTAATTCTAAAATTTGCGTTTCAAAAAAAATGAAAAAAATTAGAAAATGAGAAAAAATTATCACATTATTAAATAAAAAAAAATTCAAGAGGTACGTACGGTTTTTGGTGATGGAAAGCTAATTAATAGTGTATGCCCCTTAATATAATTGCATGGACCAGGTCAAATTAATTGAGGAACCTACCATTTATTTTCTCTCTCTCTCTATTAATTGAGGAACCTACCATTTCCTTTCTTCTTTTTTAGTCTTATATATAGAGGTTGTACCTGTACTGTACATTGTTTCTTTTTTGAAAAAGTTATCAAAACTTTTTATTTTCATATTATAATTTGAGTTATTAATTTAATACGCAAATTATTTAAAAAAATTTTGACGCAAACTAATATAATTTAAACATATCATACAATAAGAAATAAATACACTATAATTATTCTTAAAGACATTATCATTTATGTCCAAAAATTACATAATTAATTTTATTGAGTTAAACGCAATTGTATCATTTAAAATTATTCTATTAATAATATTAATACTCTCTATTTATAGAAAGAGTTGTGTGTTATATAATTAAGTGAAATTCTCTCGATAAAATAATCATTATTAATACATATGGATTTCATATCAAATCCTAAAACTAATAACGTATATATATTACATTTAAAAAAAATAAATCATTAAAACTTTTTTTTTATGTCATGGTTTAAAAATACTTATGTGTTTGAATTTTATTAATAGCATTCAATTAATGATGTAATTATTATATCTCGAATAAATTTTTAAATGATAAAATTTAAATAAATTTTATTAATTAAAATAGTTAAAAAATAAAAAAAAAATGTAATCATTTTCTCAATTTAGGTTATATTTAATTATTTTCTCATTTATGTTTGAAAGGCTTTTGTCCTTAATTTCCTGAAATAGCAGCGTAAATCTGGCAAATTAAAAAGATGGGATTAGGTACAATAACATTAATTTATTATTTAAGTTGTGGACATAACCGTTTTAACTGATAAAATTCCTAGGTGAATAGTTAAAAAGATATTTAACTATGATTCGTATGTTTATTTCTTCAATGAGAAAACACTAATATTTTTTATTTTATGTGATGTTATTATAGTGGATGGATTTATACATTTAGTATAAATAATAATAATATTTATATTGTCTTTTCTATTAATTATATTTTTTAAATAAAAAAAATTAAAAGAATTGGATGGAATTGAATTTTAATCTAAGGAAATTTTATCTGAGGTTGATTGTGGGTTGGGTTCATATTTATCTGTTCTAAACTTATTGGACTTAGTCATAGACCAAAAAAAAAAAAAAAAAAAAAAGAATGAATTTGATTATTTGAGTAATTTATGTAATTGACAGAACTACACATTTTTAAAAAAAAATATTCTGTGGTGTTTATTTTTTAAAAATAGAATAGTGATTTATATTATATTATTATTTAATTTTAAAAAAATATTTGAAACAATTAAGTCTAATTTATACATTATTTTTATATGTGGATGTGATTGAACCATTATTATATATTATGTTTGCAAATATTTTTACTCGTTCATGGCTATATATTAAACTTAGATTAATTGCATGAGTAGTTTTCTAATAAAAAAAGATATATTCGAAGAGTAGGATTTATTTATTTTTTTTTTTTCAAAAAAAAGGTTGAAAATGAAATGCATCTTTATGTTTAAAATATAAATTTGCTACTATTTATCATTTCTTCCACTCAAGCTCCTATCTCATGAATTGTTTTAATCCGTTGTTAAATTAAAATATATGAACAAATGCATTCAACATCAGCAAATTAATTACAAAACCAAGATCATTTCTTTTTTTTTTTTTATTCATTTTGTTGCATTTGTTACTCTTTTTTTTTTTTTTTTTTTTTTTTTTTTTGAACTAGTCAATCTCTAAATACTTCAACATCAATGTGAAATTAATAATTAATCCCAAACCCCACACTAACAAATAATGATAATAGTGGCTCTCCAATTTCAAGCAAATTGCATTTTTTTTTTATCCCGATGTTAATAGTATATTTTTAGTTAGATACGAGAAATAATATATTTATATATAGTTTAATTTTAAAATTTAAAATTATTTTTTTAAAAAATACCATTAATGCTATTGAATAAAAAAAAATTTAAGGGTGTAATTACCTAAAAAAAAATCTTGAATTCTTTTTTTTTTTTTCAATTTTAATTTTTTTTAATAATTAAATATATAAAATTTTAAAATTATATCAATTTTATTCTTTGATCGCATAAAAAATTTTGATGTAATATCATCCTATCCAAGAAAGAAAAAAACAAAGGAATAAATAAATAAACTACACTTGGTCATACATACACAGTCAAAACCATGGCCTATGACCCCGCGTTATTACTTTCTTTTCAAGGAAAAAATCAGAGTCGGACCCCTTGTAAGTCATAGGCTTATTCTATAAATCTTATTCCTATAAATTTCAGCCTCTGTACCCACACACACAAAAAAAAAAAAAAACCAGATTCTTTGTTAATGTCAACTTTCACTTGCAACAATCTCTCAAAAACTAGTCTCAATTCCAGCGTGATCAATCACCTAATTCCCACTATTTCAGCCCATCAACAAGTTGTTATAGATCATTCAAATTCTATGACAACCTCGAAACTTGCCATTAAGCTAGTAGCTCAGTCAATTTCTAACATCTTCCATTCTCCTAAGAAAAACTTAATTAATCCCATCAATTGGGATGTTTTAGTTGGCGAAGATAAGAACTCTACTCCAACTTTGTCTCCCAAAGCTGTTATATCCCATAAATGGCAAGAACTTCATGAAGCTATGGATTGGAACAATCTTTTAGACCCTCTCCATCCTTGGCTTAGAAGAGAAATTGTCAAATATGGTGAATTTTCACAAGCAACTTATGATGCTTTTGATTTTGATTCATTTTCTGAGTATTGTGGAAGTTGTAGATATAATTGTAACAAATTTTTTGAAAAATTAGGCCTAGATAAACATGGTTATAAGGTAACCAAATATATTTATGCTATGTCACAAATGCATATGTCTCAATGGCTTCAAAGATCACATTTATTAGAAAAAATATGGAGCAAAAATTCTAATTGGATGGGTTACGTCGCAATTAGTGATGATGAGGAGACACGGCGGATTGGCCGGAGAGATATTGTTCGTAGCGTGGCGGGGCACAGTGGCACCATGTGAATGGTACAAGGATTTTCAGAGGAAATTAAAGCCAATTGGAAATAATGATGCTAAAGTTGAACATGGGTTTTGTAGCATTTACACATCAAAAAATGACTCTACTAGGTATAATAAGTCTAGTGCCTCGGAGCAAGTCATGAAAGAGGTAACAAGGCTAGTGGAAATGTATAGGGAAAATGGTGAACAAGTGAGCTTAACAATCACTGGACATAGTTTGGGTGGTGCATTGGCTCTACTCAATGCCTATGAAGCTGCAATATCATTCCCAAGTCTACCAATTAGTGTGATTTCCTTCGGAGCACCTAGGGTTGGTAACATCGCGTTTCGAGATGAGCTACAAAATATGAGTGTTAAAATATTAAGAGTCGTAATTAAGCAAGATATGATACCTCGAATGCCAGGAATTATTTTCAATGAAAATTTACAGAAATTAGATGATCTCAATGGAACGTTGGATTGGATTTACACACATGTTGGAGCCGAATTGAAGCTTGATGTTCAATCATCTCCTTATCTCAAACATAATGAATTTAATTTGCTAGGGAGTCACAGCCTTGAGACATACCTTCATCTTGTTGATGGGTTTCATAGTCCAAACTCACCATTTAGAGTGGATGCTCGTAGGGATGTTGCCTTGGTGAATAAGGGGTGTGATATGTTAGTGGATGAGCTAAGAATTCCACATAATTGGTATCAATTAGCTAACAAGGGATTAGTTTGTAATGATCATGGTAGATGGGTTAAACCAAAAAGAGACCCAGAAGACATCCCTTCACCTATTAGAGAAGCACACAATGACCATGCAATTAAAATTTGGGATGCATAAATACAATTGTTACTGCTTCAACCATGAATTTAATTTAGTTAGTTTGATGTATTTATTGTTAGCTAGAAAATATCTAAATATAGACAGTTATACACTACAAATTAAAGTTATATGTATTTGGCAAAAAAAAAAAAAAAAAATTAAAGTTATATGAATCAAAGAAGATATTCATGTTTTTCCTAAAAAAAAAGTTATATATATGAATCAATGATTAAGCCTATTAAAATATAATTATTTTTGGTTTAGTCATTATTTATGAGATGGAGATCAACTTGCTCATCCTATTCCATCATTTAAAACGTCATAGTTGTGAGGCCTCGTCCGAGTATCGGTCTGATCCGTTAAAGAGAATCGAAATGCTCATTTGGGTTTGAACTCACGATGGAGCTCTTGAGCTCAGATTGATTGATTTTGAAAAATATTTTAAAGTCGCCACCTTACTTTATTTTTTTTTTGAAAAATATAAGGTAAAAATTCATTTTGACTCTAATTATATTCCAAAGGAAAAGATCACTAGTTTCAAAATCAAAGAGGATTCGGGGACTAGATTTTCGGTTCATTTTAATTAATTAAGTTTGGCAATTAATATAAAAGTGACTTAAAATTAATTTCATGAATTATGTACAATATAACAAATGTATGATTATGTAAATAAAAGAAATAATAAAGAAATATAAAGAAGTTAAAATTACAATAAAAATTCAAATTAGGCGATACCTCCTCTAACCCTTATGGATTCTAAGGAAGTCACACATTTCCCAAATTAATCCTAATAAAATCAATGTAACAAAAGAAATTAAATTAAAGTAAAGAAGATGATGAGGGGAGAAGTTGGTTAATTTTAATTGGATTCGATATTTGGACCAATCATGCCTGCGTATCCCTTTGAATTGGAATCAGAACCCACGCAGTTCTCCCTTTTTGCGAAAGAGTTGATTTAGTCAAACCACTTTATCATATTTTGATTGATTGAAAGTTGAGTTGATTGGATTGATTTTAATTGATTACCATATTGAATTAATTATTTCAGATTTTAATTAACTAACCTAAGTGAATCAATTAAGAGAAAATAATTAGGCAAGGAGCCCAAAAGGGAAGAAGAGAATAATCCTAAGGAGGGAAAGATAAATAAATAAAAAGACTAATCCTAAGGAGGGAAAAATAAATTAAATAAATAAATAATAAAAAAGGAAAAGAAAAAGATGATTACCTTGCGCTTGAGCGGCTTTGAGATGGAGGAGACTTGCCTCGGTCGGCGGCAAACTAGCCTCGGATGGTTTTCCTCGGACGGCGAGAAGAGGGTCAACTCGGAAAGTTGCAACCCAATTTGCTTTGCTTGCTTTGCAAAACAAGGAGCAATAGTAAAGTAAAAATAAAAATAAAAGAAAATTTAAAACTAGGAAGCTTGTTCCTTGGTGGAACAAGCTTATGGGGATGGTTTGTTTGATACAAAGGCTAATCAAGCAAGACAAGTAGTAAAGCGTTGAGGAATAATGAGTGGAAGGGCCCATATATATAGGGTGAAAGCTAGGGGGAGGTTTCATGAAGTTCCAATGTGGGATAAAGGGAAAAAGAGGGAAAAAATAAAACAAAAGTCGAAAAAATGGTTTGCTGCCTCAGGGAAGCCCTGCAGATCTGCAGGGCCTACCTAAGGCAATTGCAAGCCTTCTTGCAGTTCCGCAGGCCTGACCATTTTTTTTAATTTATTATTATTATTTCATTATTTTAGTGGTGCAAAATTAAAGGTTCACAATATCTACCATAAAGAATTAGTAAAAAAGACATCCCAACTGCAAGACAAAATGCTACTAACCTTCTTGGAAAGGTTGCACACGATCCAATCATGGAGGCTAAGAGTTTTTTGGATTTGATTTTCCTAGGGAGTAAGGAAGTGACGTCATAGCATATCAACTTGATCACAGTCTCTAAATAAATGAATCACATCTTCCACTGCCATAGCATATCAACTTGATCACAGTCTCTAAATAAATGAATCACATCTTCCACTAAATTAGCACGACTCTTGCAACTTGGGTTTGAAGTAAAACCCCTTCGATGTCTTTCATAATTGCATATAACCTTCTGATGACACACCTTCCACAGAAGCATTCTAGCACTTTGAGGCACTTCAACCTTCCATATACAATTCCACAATCTAAAAGTAACTGCATTAGTTGACTAATCAATTAATTCATAAGCTAACTTCATAGAAAATTTTCCTTTAGGATCCAAAGCCCAACACTAGTCATTTTCCATGTACTCATCTTCTTTCAAAATGAATGCTGATAGTTTGTTTACTACCTTAAAAGGCAAGATATCCTCAAGCAATTCCTAATCCCAACCAATACCTGGTTTCCAATAATCCACAACTTGGTTAAATAATCCCAACCAATCTCTGGTAGCTAGCTGATAGAGGGGAACGTTCATTAGCCAAACATCAATCCAAAACTTTGTTTGGCATCCATTACAGACTCGCACCTGAAAACCTCTATTCAAAATTTTAGTAGACTTGATAATGCCTTGCCATGCAGAAGAAGCACCTTGCTTAGGTTTGAAATTTGCCAAATTAATATCAGAGCGAATGTATTTGCTTAACAAGAATTTTGCCCAAAGACTTTCGCCTTCGTTAAGCAAATGTCACCTAAGCTTTGATAAAAATGCCAAATTCATAGAGTGCAAACTTCGAGTACCAAGTCCTCCATCCCTTTTAGGCTTAATATTCGTTTCCCATTTCACTAAACAAATGGTTTTCTTCTCACTATTTCCTCCACATATGAACTGGCGAATTAACCTTTCAATTTATAAGCACACCAACTTTGGAATTACAACAGTTTGCATAGCATATAAAGGAATCATCATCAATACCGATTGAGCAAGCGTTGTCTTTCCTGCTAGAGATAAATATTTAGCAGACCACCCGTTCAGTCTATTAGCCACTCTATCAATAAGATACCTGTATTTGGAAGCAGACAACCTTTCATGGTTGGATGGAACTCCAAAATAATTATCCAATTTGTTTGTCAACGGAATGCCAGATATATTTGATATCACCATAGCTGTAGTATTTTCCACATTAGCTGAAACAAATACACTTGATTTTGCATAGTTAACCTTTTGACCTGAAGTCTGGAAAAATAAATCAAGACAACCCATAATAACCTCCATTTGTTGAACTGAGGCTTTAGCAAATAAAACCATATCATCCGCAAACATCAAATGTGAAATTTCAAGACCATTTCTAGCTAGACGAATGGGTTTCTAGTCTCCCCCTGCACAGCTCTATGGATCATCTGAGATAAGCGTTCAATACAAAGAACAAATATGTATGGAGATATGGCATCTCCTTGACGAATACCTCTGGTTGGCTTAAAATTTTCTAGCTTTGAACCATTCCACAAGATACTCATAGTCGAAGATTCCACACATGTCATGATGTTTCGAATCCAAGACTTTTCTAAACCAATGTCTTCCAAAGTGTTTCTTATAAACGGCCACGCAAGCCTGTCATAAGCTTTTTCCAGGTCAATACAGACCACCATAAAGCCACTACCAGCTTTCTTCTTCCTTATTGAATGCATAATTTCCTAATAAACCATAATGTTATCTAAAATCTGTCTCCCTGAGATGAAACTATTATGGTTTGGAGCCACTAGCTGTTGAATGATAAGCTTTAGTCAATTAGCTAGAACTTTTGTAATGATCTTTTAAGAAATGTTGCATAATCTATTTGGGCGGAATTGAGACACAAAATTGGAAGAACTGACTTTGTGAATAAGAGTCAAAAAGGTATCATTGACCCCTTCCTATAGCACACCTGTATGGAGGAAATTAAGGAGAAAGTCACACATTGATTTACCAACTATATTCCAAAGAAGTTGGTAAAACCCAACTTGCAACCCATCTGGGCCTGGGGCCTTAAATGGTGCCATATCAAAAAGAGCCCCTTTAATTTCTTCCATAAAGAAACTATTTTGAAGAATTCTGGTTTGACTGTCTGAAAGTTAAGGAAAATCCCCCATTGATAGCAAGTCATGCTGAGATAAACCTTCATCCTTGAACAGATGAAAGAAAAATTTTGAACCATTGTCTGGAGCTTGATCTCATCACTAACCCATTCACCAGACTGATCTTTGAGACCAGTAATCATCGAATGGTTCCTCTTCACAATAGTGGACAAATGATAGAATTTAGTATTTCTATCACCTGACTGAATCCAGTCTTCTCTTGACTTTTGAAACAAAGAATTTCCTCTTGAAGTAAAACCGTTTCCATTTCCTTCCTCAATTTTTGGTCAAGTCTCCACAGGTTGTTAGAAAACTGGATTACTAGACACCTATGAACACCCTCTAGTCTAGCCTAAAGCCATCTTTTCCTCTTGAAAATATCACTAAATATTGAATGATTCCAATTGACAAGAGCTTCAGTTGTGTTTTTGATGTTGACCAAAAGATGGTCTTCTTTCCTCCAAACCTAGTTAAGAAGATCCTGAAAATTGGCATGGGTAAGCCAAGCAGCTTGGAATCCGAATGGATTATTCCAAGTTATACCATTAAATGGAAGAAGAGAAATAAGAATGGGATTATGATCTGAGTGGAGCTGAGGAAGATGGACAACAGTAGCATTATCCAAAAGAGTCCTTCAATCTGAATTGCGTAAGGCTCTGTCTAATCGAGCACTGGAAGCATTACCCCTACCCCTACTCCACATAAATTTAGACCCTGAAAAGCCCAAATCCAACAGGCCATTATCAAACACCTATTGCCAAAAAATTCTACTCCTTCTATTGGAGAACGTACCTGTAGAGCTAACATCTACTTCTTCCAAAATTGAGTTGAAATCACCTACTGTAACCCAAAGACCAGAAAGATCTAACCAATTTAAGTTCAAGTCATTCCAAAGGAAATTTCTAAGACTGTGATTAGGACTTCCATAAACAATTGACAATAGCTAGGGAATGGTATTAGCTTTGTGAACACGGGCTAACACAAATTGAGGATGAGTTTTAATAAACTCTAGATGCACTCCCGCCTACCAAATGACCCAAATCCCTCCACTAAAGCCCACAACTTCCACACGAATCCAGTTATCAAATCCCACTTTTTAGCAAATACAATTAGCCTGAAATCCACTAACCTTTATTTCCAATAAAGCTAAAATCTCTATATTATTTCTTCTAATTAGATCTTTCAGAGTAGGAGCAAACACTCTAGACGCTGCACCTTAGCAATTCTAAATCAACAAATTCATAAGAAAAAATAAGATGAAATTGAAGCTATAACAACTCTCCATCAACAAAACCATCGGTATTAATTGATATGACCCCGTTCAACCCAGAGATCTTCTCCACTCATACTCAAGTTATCCTCTTCTACGTCCTTTAAAGAACCACTACCATCATCATCATCATCACCTTCTTCCTCTGAAACTTTCATATGGGCTAAGGAATCTAGATGATGATGAGGAAATTCAAATGGTGGGTCTTGATGATGCTCAGATGAGTGAGAGCTTTGACCCTTTTCCATCTTTTTACTCAAAATATTTGCTTGGGAATTAACCATTACTTGCTGAGTGACTATGGTGGATTGTTTAGACCCTTCAAGAACAACATGCTCAAGCTTAACTGCTGCCTAATTTGGAATCCCCTTCTTTTTCTCTCGATATTTGAAAACTAACCTCCCTTCTTTAACATTTTCTGTTGGACTTTTGTCTTTACTTGTATAATTTTTATTCAATTGGATTTGCACATTGGGCCTACGACCCTTCCCCACTAGGCTTCTCTGCCCTTTGATTTGGGCCTTTTGCCCCCCTCCTACACCAAGATCCATCAAATTTACTGTTGTACTACTACCCTAATCTAGGCCCGTTTCACACTCATCAATAATAAGATCCATGAGAGCCGCATATCCAGAATTGCTATCCATATTCAAATTGATCAACTATTGTCCATCGTTACCAATCTTAGATTTGCCATGCACATCATTCCCAACTTTATGTGGGATCTCATTCCTTTTCCCCCCTCTCCAAGATCTCTTTACTGCCAACATCCAAGGCCTAAAATCTTGCATGATTTCAGGTCTTGCCAATTCTGCTTCTTTCCTATTATGGATTGCCTCTTCCCCGGTTGGACCGTTGCCATCCTCCTCTTTACCTTTGTCATTGTTCTGACTATTCTCCAGGCAAGCCTTGCTACGATGGCCATAACGACCACAACTGAAGCACACTAAGTAAATGCCTTCGTACTCAATACGATGAATCCGATGCCCGAGCTTAAATTTTACCAGTAGGGGTTGTAGTGGTGTCCCTCTCAATGGAGGGACCCGCACATTTGAAAAAAAAAAAAAAGGTCAAAAAAAGAATCCACCGCCAATCCTTAATTTTATTTGGTAGCTCAACAACCAAATTTCCTTTTTGGAAATTTTGGTCTTTATGCAAATTGAAGGCAAATCACAATAGAAGCAGAGAGCAATTGCAAGAGCAATTCTAACAAGCCAGAGAATAATTTTTCTCTGAAGAAAAATTTGAGAGAGAGATTTTTATGTAGTTTTAGGAAATAATTCCTAAAAGGGAGAGTGACAAAATAGTGAGAAAAATACTTGGGGGTATTTTTGGGAAACACTGTGAGTGTTACTATTTTAGATTTATCTCATTTTAATATTGTATTACCTCTAGATTTAATCTGAAGAAGTCTCTCTTGTACCTACTATTTGTAATAGTGGAAGTATTTTATTCGGAGTTTGTCCCGTGGACGTAGCCTAAAATTAAGGGTGAACCACGTTAAATTGCTGGTGTTATTTTTGTTGATTGTTATTATTCCGCATTTTGGTACTCGTGGGCCCAACATATACTACAAAGATGGAACTAGTAAACCATTAGTTTAGTAAAAAAAGAAAGAGAGAGAGATGCAAAGGGAATTTAGTGTCAAAACAAAGGATTCTCAATGAACTGTTATCACTCAGCAATGCGATTGAATGAGATTTTAAAAGATTGGATAATTTTTTTCTCATCCCAAAAGGTAAAGCAGAACAAGAAACAAAAACTAAACAATAAACACACCCAAGGGTGCACTAACTGAAGATACTTGGCAATTTTATCACTAGCCCTCTCAAATACTTCAAGCAATAGCAATAGTGATGTCATATCTGCCTTGTTATTCTTGCACATACGAAGTGATTCCCCATTGATATTTTTATAGTTCTCCAACTTTGTCAGTAATGTGATCTCTGAAGTAACAAATTGGCGAAGGATCATTCCTTTAGGAGGAGGAGGAGAAACAGAACCCCACATCTTTTGAAAGAAAGACGGGGATAAAACCCACTAGTGCGCTGTTATAAGTAAAGCAGCCAGCTCCACAAGTCTTCCATGCTTGGAATAGTGATATATCTCCTCCTCAAGTTCCTCCGTCTTCTAAGCAAGCAACCTAATAGTCTCCAATGCGTGTCTCTACAACAATCAACCAACGACTAAAATAATTAGACATAACTTCACCAAACACAGCTAACGACAAACACAGGCACAGGCACATAAAAATAAGGGACTGTTGAAAGAGAGTAAACCAAATATGGATTGGAAAGTCTAATGAGCAATTGGAACATAGAGACTTGTAGAGTACGGGGGGTCATGAATCGATGTGTGCGAACATTTTCAAGTGCTATATTGATGGGAAGCATCCGATTGTATATCGAGTGCTCACCAACACATCTCTGGCTAGTTGAAGCATTGTGTTCAAGAAACAACTCTACCGTTGAGTTACACAAGCAATGAGCTGCTAAATGCAATGCGGAAAGTCCATGGTATTCCATGTTAACATGAAAATCAAATTTCTGGGGAGTTTCTATTGGGCCCACGGGTACCAAAATGCAGAATAATAACAATCAACAAAAATAACACCAGCAATTTAAAGTGGTTCACCCTTAATTTTAGGCTACGTCCACGGGATAAACTCCGAATAAAATACTTCCACTATTAAGAATAGTAGGTACAAGAGAGTCTTTTCTAGATTAAATCTAGAGGCAATACAATATTATAATGAGATAAACCCAAAATAGTAACACTCACAGTGTTTCCCAAAAATACCCCAAGTATTTTTCTCGCTATTTTGTCACTCCCCTTTTTAGGAATTATTTCCTAAAACTACATAAAAAATCTCTCTCGAATTTTCCTTCAGAGAAAAATTGTTCTCTAGCTTATTATCAATTACCTTACAATTGATTTCTACTATATCTCCTCTCTTTCTATGCATGGCAATAGCCATGCAATTACACTATTTAATATTGGAATTGGCTTCTGTAATTTTAAATGTTGGCATCGTTTTGGTGCCAACTTTTCTACCCTTTTTTTTTTTTAAAATTTAATTGTGGATCCCTCCATTGAGAGGGATACCACTACAAAACCCACCACTTAACCTCTCCTTGCAGTGCCACTTTATACCTTTCTCTTGCCCTTCTTCTTCTTTTCCCTCCCCACTAACTTTAAGGACTGATCCTTGATGAATTTCAAGCTTTACCTCCTCCTTTGTAAGGCCTGCAAGCTCTATTTCGAATATGTGGGCTTGAGGAGTTTCCTTCCAATCCATTTGGGTAATTGAATTATTCTAAATAAACAAACCTCCAAATAAGGACATTGAATTGTTATAGTTCAATTGAAAGAGATCTGCAAAACTTGACTTTATTAGATTAGTATTTATATTAATGGAGGTAAATAGCAATGGTGGGTTCTTGAAGTTTCTGGTTTTTTATTTGGTTTGAATATTAGAATTTTGTTTCAAAAAAAGAATATGGAAGTCAATCTGAGGGAAGTCTCTGGATTACTTTAGAATAATGTAAGTTTGATAATGAGAAGTTTAGAATGTTGTAGAAACAAAACCAATGCAAAATTCTGATTTGAAGCCCAAATATTATTTAGTAGACTTTCGTGCAAAAAAAAATATTATTTAGTAGACTTGGTGCCAATTAAAATGGCCCAATTTTTAAACCCATTGCTAAATTCGAAGGCCCAAGTTCAAATTCGTTTTGCTTATCCACTACTCAGGTTATCGTAAGGATATGTCTAGGAAGAAGAAGAAGAGAGGATATGTCTAGGAGTACAAATTAACTCTTTGTTTGGGAGTAGGAGAATTTGAGGTTAAAGGAAAAGAGGAAGTGAAACTAGGATGGAGATATCAATTTTCCCTTGTTTAGAAGAGAGGCCAAAAGGGAAGCAAAGGTGAAAAAGGTACAATCCTACTCGAAGAGTTATTCACGTGAGCTCAGCGAGACTGAAATGCAGATCAGCTCTGGTGGCAGAAGTTAGAAGTGAGCATTCGATCGATTCGGTTCAAAATCAAACCGAATTAAAATAATCGAAATTATGTTTTTCTCAAATCAAATCGAATTAAATTTATAGTGAAAATTGAACCGAATTAAAAAAAATTCAGTTTGGTTTGGTTCGATTTTTCGATTTGACTTTTTTTTCTTTTTATTATATATATATATATATATATTAAAATTTTAGTCGATTCGGTTCAAACTAATTTTTTTTTGCAAAAAATAAACCGAACCAAAATTTAATTCGGTTTACTATTTTAAAAATCGAACCGAACTGAACCACTCAAAAAATCAAACCGAACCGAACTAGTCAGTTTGATTTTTTAATTTCAATTCGATTTTGCTTACCCTAGCAAAAACTTCAACACTCAGGGAGGCAGTCAAGTTTGCAAAGATTAATAACATTCATAATGTTTTGTTAGAATCTGACTCCTTAGTGGTGATTGATTGTCGCAAGAACTACAGTAAGGCAACTCCTTGGGAAATTATGAGCATCATAAAAGAGATACAGTTAGATATCAAGTTTTTGTCTAATAGTAGCCTAAGGTATATTGATAGAAATTCCAATCAAATAGCTGATGGTGTGCTAAAAATTCTTTTTTATTTGATTCAGGAGAGCTTGGTTATCGAATTCTAATTTTAACATGCTATTATTAATGGTTGTGTCTCATTCTAATGATCAATGAATAGTCTAATTTATTGTTAAAAAAAAAAAGAGAGAAAAAAAAACTAGAATAGAGATATCAATTTTCTCTTGTTTAGAATACTAGCAAAAAGGGAAGCAAAGGTGAAAAAAGTACAATCTTTTCACTTGGGCTCATTTTTCTTTGTCATCCCAAAATAAATAGAGGACGTGTCAACGCAAAAACAAGAAGATATATTATTTGGAGAAATTTTTAGGTAAATTAAATTGATCACGTCAAAGAATAATTAATAATAACAATGCGTTTATTATAATACACATTATATAATTCAAGTAGTTAATTATCATATTTACTTTATGAGATAATAATTATTTAATATAAAAGATCGTAATTGAACAGTTTATAATATGAGGTGATGGACTAAATTGACCTAAAATTTATTTTTCACGACTTGCCACAAATACATGACACCATTGATTCTTAAAAAATCCAAGACACGACATGCCAAAAACACGACTTGGATCTATATATACACACACTCAATAATATTAAAAAGAAATATTCATTCATAATATTAAGAATAAAAAAATAAATCAAATTAATCAATATATAATGTTTAAAAGAATATTTGACATTAATATCAATTTTAAAAACTATCAACTAACAAAATTATTTCTTAATTTATATTAATAAAAATAATTAATATTAACACATCTCTTCTAATTATAAAAATATATTTTGAATTTTTAAATTTAAACTATTATTAATATATGCTAAAAAATTTATTATAAAAAAAATATAAATTGTAGAAATGGAAATATTTTTAAGACCATTACTAAATTCAAAGTCCCTAGTTCCAATTCGTTTTACTAAAAAAAAATGTTCAAAATAAGCCCAATTATTGAACAGATCAACACAAGAAGAAATTAATCTTTTGTTTGGGGGAATCATGCAGTGCACCAGATGCAGTAGGACAGCGTACCCGATACTAAGATATAGTGCATCTTACATTAATAAATATATTGGACTCACTTGAATTTATAGAAGGTAAATCTTACATTTATGTGAATGATGGTGCATTTCACTTGGTGTATTGAATAATTTTCCTGTTTCGGTATAGCAGAATTTGAGGATGAAGAAAAGGAGGAGGTCAAACTAGAATGGAAAAATCAATTTTCTCTTGTTTAGAAGATCGGGAGGTAAAGGTGAAAAAGGTACTGTTACCATTTGCCAAAAAATTATGCTTGTGATTCAATGATGGACCTAAAAAAAGAGAATTTTGGCCAATGGTCTCAACATTAGAAATTCGATGATTAAGTCAATAACAGAACTTTAGAGATAGAAAGTAATAGAAAAGAATTTTGGAATTAGATAGTGTACCTAGAATAGTGGAATCATATATTTATAAGCGTTCAAATATCAAGCATGCCATGACGTAACTTCTGAGCCACGACGGTCTTAGGGTATGGGTAACTGTAAGGACACCAACCACTCGTAAAACCTATAAGCACTAGCAACTTAACTGAAATCCGGCAGAGTGCTAGCTGTACATATAACACTACCCCAAAATCACAACCTGCAAGTAAATAACACTTTTAATATTTTCAACCTTATATCCTCACTTCAATTCAAACAAATCATAATATTCTTCTATGCTCATATTCTCAATCATGCCATAATCATATCACATATCCCATATCATAGTAACTCATGAGAAGAAGTTTTAAACTTCAACATATATATAACCAACTTAATACATATTCATGTTAAGTGTATATTCATATAATATACATAAAAAGTAAGTTCGAGACTCTCTAATTCCAATCTAAATCTTATACACCAATGGAGCATCTAGAAGTGAAAGTCTTTAAAAGCTACTGTAATACCCTAAACCCCTCCTGTTACATTTCTACACTGTGTATGCAATATAGCTTTAATGTGCATTGTAATACCCTAAGTTCATGTGTATCTTTTGATCATGTGTATATATAAGCTATGAGTTGCATGCTATGTGTATATGTGGATTATGTGTTGAGATTTGGATTTGAGACTTGTGATTTTCTAAGTTTGCTAATATAAGCAAAGTAACGCTCGTTACTTATAAGTAACTCATGTTACTTACTGAGGCTCACGGTAGTGAAGGATGAGTAATGGTAGTGATTAAAATATTGGATTTTAGGCAGTAGCTACTGGATGAAAGTCACGCCCGTTACATATGAGTAACGTCAGTGAAGGAAACATTAAACAGTAACATGAACAGTGATCAGTCACACTAGTTACTCAATAGTAACGCCCGTGACTTGTATTGAGGTAGAAGTGAAAGAATCAATTGGTCTCGCCGTTACTTAGGAGTAACGCCCGTGACTCATGTCGAGGGCAGAATTGGCAAGTCGGGCTATATAAGGGAAATTAAGCCATTAACAAATCATTTATTGCCTTTAAACATCAGAAACCCTAGAGAGAGAGTAGAGAAACACATTTAATACCCTCCATTAATGCTATAAACTTCATTTATTGTTACCAAATCATTGTTCAAGAGATTTAGGGTTGAAGATTGGGTTTCATTCTTTCATCTACTTAAGCTCTATTGCTCAAGGTAAGAGGGGTTTTGAATTTTCTTCTCTTTCTATCATAGAAATATAGCCTAGAGTCAAAGTTAGCATGATTTCCATTGTTATTTAAGTTCAGAACATAGATTGATTGATTTATTGTTATTTATATGCATGGTTATTGTATAGTTCCTCATAGGAATCAAAGGCAAGATGATGATGGAGGATGTGATCATCGTCATTACTTGATGTGAGGATAGTCTACAAGATATTTTGATTACTCTTTTGTTAAGGTGAGTAATAATTATACTACCATGATTGTGTTTTGAACTGAATGGCTTAAAAGCCTATTATTTCATATAACCCTAATTTTGATTATTGATTTATATATATATATATATATATATATATATATATATATATATATATATATATATATATATATATATATATATATATATATAT
>CATKHJ010156855.1:0-14164 GCA_949750685.1 Vernicia montana | reverse complement strand
ATTTTTATTAAATATTTTAATAATAATAAATGTAATTAAATAGAAAGATAAATTTTATATATGTATAAAATTTATTTTTAGTCAAAACATCAATAATTTTTAGTATATCAAAAATAAAATTATAAAAATTTTGCAAAAAATAATAATTTTTTACAAATTTTAATACTTAATAATATTAAATTTATGTAATATTTTCATATTAATAATTATACAATAAAAGAAATTGAAAAAAAGTATGGTCGGCACTCAAAGTATTCATTAAAAAATAAAAAAAAATTGATAAAATACTAGACAAAATACTAGAATTGTATAATAAATATAAAAATAAATAAAAATAAAAATTAAATAATTATAAAAAAAATAAAATTCTAAATAAGAAAAAAATATAAAAATAAATAAATACAAGGTGGCCACGCCACCTTGTTAAAAAAAAAAAAAAAAAAACTAAAGTTGAAGCTTGCACAATGTCGCCGACTTTGGTTAAAAAAAAAATATATATAAGACAATATCGCCAGTGTAATTGGCGATTTTGAGTGTTGAAAATTCAACACCCATCCACCTGGCACAAAAAAACATAATTGGGGAAATATTTCCCCAACTAACTTATATAAGGAATTTTTTTTTCACATAATTAAGTAAAAACCCCACGAAAATAGGTTCACAAGCTTTGGATTGCTGCTGTCGATTGTGGAAATCCATATTTTGTCGCTAGTTTGCTGCGATGGAGGTTGACTCGAGGAAATCGACGGTGATGGAGATCGAGCAGGTGAACGGAGCTAGTGTTGGGTCTTTTCTCTGACACCAGCGAGTCTTGGATGGGGTTACAGCTTCGCCGTTGATGCTCAGATGAGGTTTGGGCCAAGATTAACTTGGAAGTGATCAAGTGAGATGAGATAGCAATACCTTGGCCTTTTGACACCATTGATGATGAAGATGGGTTTTGGCAGTAATATGATAGGACTGAGGTACTAGTGCATAAATCTCCAAACAAAACACACGATTATGTATAATTGTGTATTTCTTAATTTCGTGTATCAAGCCAAAAATAATCAATAATGAACTTTAATTTTAAGGCTTCGGCTAAATTTATCAATCAATTTTTATTGGATTTTAATTCGTGTATGAAGGCTAGTAACTCAAAGAGAAAATGGTAGAATTCGTGCTGATAACATGTTATAAATCAAAAAAGAGAAAGAGGAAAATATGTAGAAAGAAAAAGGGGCTCAAACTCTTATTATTAAATTAATCATAACTTCTCTTATATATACATGAATAGTTAGGGTTTAGTGTATACAAAATTACTGAAATAACCTTATACAATAATCTCTTTAAAATATATATTCAATGACGTTTAAGTAATATCTACATATAATAATTTATTTATAATAAAAATGTCACGACCCGAACCTAGGGGCATGTGACCGGTACTAGGGAACAGAAAAGTATAAGATTTTCGAAACCCGTAGTAAGCCTGAATAACCATTAAATGATAAAATTGTAATGTGACAGTTGTAATTATCACAGAACAGGGCTATGGGCCCACTTGTTAAGCAAAATTTGAACATAACATCATATCAAAGCCACTCAAGACTAAAAACATCAATCATTTCATCATCATCAATATCTAGTTCCTGCTTAACAGAACATCATAACATTCTTAATAAGGAAACTCATCATACACATAAAAATCATACTTCTGACCATACTATACAGAAATACATATAACGAAATAACAATACGGAGTTTTAGAATCTATATTACAAAACAATCTGAAAATAATTACGAAACTGAAAATAACATTATAAAATAATTTCACTGCCGGAGGATGAATGATAGGAATAACTTAATTAAAATTTCTTCTCAAGCTCAACCTGCAATCCTGGAAAAAAAATATTGAACAGGGATGAATGTTCGACTCGGTGAATGATACAAACCAATATACCAACCTGGTGTCATAGATTCATTCGATATAAAAATATGCTCATGCATCGTGTCAAAGAGACAATCAATCACATAATTATCCAAGGATATGAATTAATCAATAGGAACCACTCTAAACCTCAATATAGGGAGACGATCCCCTCCCTTGGCTCTCTTAATTTTAAACATACGGTCACAGTTAGATCAACTCGAACTGGGCCAAACATCATTAACATAATCATATCATAATCATTATCAGAACCCAATGTGATCCTATGTGATCCTAATCCCATATAAATATCCACATGTAATCAATAACGTAATTCATAATGCAATATTCACAATCACATGCTAGGATGTCTTTATGCATTCGCCATTATATAACATACAGTAAATGCAATGCATGATTAACAAGAAAATATATTAGAAAGTATCACTCACAAACTTGACGGAAAACCCAATTAGCTTTCCTCTTGGATTGTGACATCTGGCAGCTAGGAAAACTCCTGAAACGTTAATACTGTATAACATACGAAGATTATCAGAATACATATACACCTCAACTAAGACATACTCAAACTGCTTTAAAAATTATACCGAAATTTCGGCAAAGTCTCCTCTGTAATTAGGACATCCCCAGCTGAAATAAAAGAAATGAACACTTCTAAAAAGCCTGCAAGGCTCATAACAATCAACATCTCGACTGTCTCTCTAGACCTTTATACTAGGTAAACATCACAATCATCTCAATTCTCCAATCATATATATATATATATACATAATCATGAAATATAATTACATCATCATCATACATATATATATTATACATAAGAAAAATTATTAACATAATTAAAACATTGTTTAAAAGTAATTTACTTAAAAGATAATTTTATCTGAAAGATAATTGATAATTTAAAAGTTTTTAAAAGAATTATATATATAGCTATAAAATTTCATTTTTCTTAAAACTTCTTTAATAGCTTACATAAAGAAATTTCTATTAATATAAATAATTTATCTTATAAATCATTTTATTCATTATAAATATATATATTTAAGAAAAAACACATAAATAATTCAAATTTCATTCCTTACGTGAATAAAGTATTTCACAACTTAAAATTCTTTAATAAATATCTCATTTCGATATTCGATTAAAACAATATAAAACTCATACAACATTATTTTCATTTGCTTATAATTTACTAAAATTATAATTATAATTATCTAAACTCATTCATAAACTTATAACTTAAATTCCATGAATTTACAAATAATTTACATAAATTAATGGTCACCGAAAAATTTATATTGAACTGAGAATAATTCATTTTTGACTTATCAGAGTGAAATTAGGCAAAACTAATTTCGAAAAACTATTCAAGAGGTCGAAAACTAATTTCTTAGACACAATCGCCGGAGTCGCCACCGTCACCCATATGCAACGCCGATCACCAAATCAGGTAAGGTTGGTGATGGTGGAAAGCTTTTCACTCTAGGACCACAATGGTACTAGTCGTACTTGTTCACTCGTCGAAAATCGACAGGAATCTCATTGGAAAGTCGTGAGCTTCTCGGTCTCTAATCTCCCTCTCCGGCGAACCTCAGATAGCAAGTAAGATGTCAAATGAAAGCTGGAATCAAGAGGAAGCCATAGGAACTAGAATCACTAGATTTCGAGTTCATATGAGAGAATTATGACTAATTGAAGTTTTTAAACTAAGATGATTACCGCAGCTACTTTGGACGGCAATATCTCCTTAACCGGTGACCGAAAAAGAGCAGAGTTAGCGTCTATAAACTCTTCTCATGGCAAGCTATAAGGTGGTGTGGGAGGTGTTGATCACCTCCCTCTAGTTTGGCCGGAATCAAGTATGAAATTTGTTGCCTTAGCCATCCTCTCTCCCTCCTTTATTCCCTTCTTCTAATGTGCCAACAGATTTTAAATCTGCTGGCTGGTTATGCAACCATACCAAGATTACCACGTGACGGCTTTGGGTTGGTTCTCTTTTTATTTAATCTTTAAAAATTTATAAAATATTCATTTTAAATCCAAAAATTATAAATAAATAGTCAATGAAATCATCGTGAAATTTACTTCATTTTGACATATTAAAAACTAGAAAAATAACTTCTTTTCAATTTATTAAAAATTATTTGAATATAAATTTAATTTCTAAAAATTCTTAAAAATTATTATTTAATTATCAAAATATAAAATTTCCTACTCTCATATATAATTTTACCAAATCTGAATTTTATAATATTCAAATTTAATTTAATTAAAAATTCAAAGTGTTACAAAAAATCACTTAAAATGATACGTTAAAATTTTTAACTTAAAATTTACACTAAATACAATAATTAATAAATTTTTTAAATATTTTTATAATTTAAAAATTATATACTTATATTGCTAAACATTTAAATTTTCAATACTTAAATTTTAATTTTATCAAACACCTTAATATAAATTTTATTTAAAAATACAATTCAACACTTAAAATTAAAATTTTTAATTTTTAATCATTTTAAATTATTTAAAAAATATTTTCAAACGCTTCAATTTCATCCTACCAAACACCATCTTCTCGACCGCCAACTCTCATTTCACCCTCCAAACCATCTCTACTGACGGCCGCCATTGTATTTCTTCATTAACACTATTTTTGGAAAAGGAAAAAGGGTGAGGAGTGGAAAGGGATTGGAAAAAAGGAGTCGGAGAAGGCATTTCACTTGTTTGAAAAAATGAGAAAAAATTAGAAAAGAAATATTATTTCTCCTGGGCCACTAAAAAATATTTTCCTTTTTTTTTTTAAGTGAAAACTATAAATTTTTTTAATTATATTTATAAATAAAATTACATTTTTAATTTTTTTTCATTTTCCAATAAAAAAAAGAGAATACAATAATTATTTTATTTTATTTTTATCTTTTCACTCTCCCACCTTTTATCACCTTTTCAAACAACTTTTCAAACAATACGAGGAAAATTTTTTTCCTCCACTTTTTTTCTCCATCCTTTCTTTTTTCACTCAATTGTTTTCTCAAACATAGTGTAATAAGCTTTACCGGCCGCCATTGTATTTCTTTTATAATCGGCTCTACAGTTTTAATTTTTTATTACTTTGAAAAAAACAAAAAATATAACTTTTTCAAAACCATAATATCCTAAATTTTAAATTCTGCAAACACAAATTATATTATCCAAAACACAAATTACCAAAAACTATCTACCAATCGGGCACTTAGTAGTAGCTTGAGAGTTTATTTAGCAATTGCAAATAATTTTCTTTAAGTTGGGTCTAGTTAATATTCAATTCCAATCCGATCCAACTTTGAACACCCTCTACTAATTTCCCTTGTTCTCTCTTGGAAAGGCTATTCCTCTGTTCCTACTCCCAGTATCTAACTTGGACCCAAAAAACAAAAGATGTAAAAAAAGAAAAAAAAAAAAAAAAATTAGCTTCACCTCCCATTGGATACAGGAACCAAATATCTGAAAGGTTACTACAGTGGCAGCTTCAGCAGCATTTTTACAAATCTACAAGACTTTCAAAAATAATTTTCATTGATATCTAAATCTAATTCACCAGAAGAAATGCACTCTACAATTCAATTTCTATTGTAACTTTGCAAGTCTCACCATAGAACCTCACAGAGTCCAAACCTCAGTTGATAATCAAGCATGTTTGCCGACTCAAGTGGTCTGCCTAAGCCCGTGAGCTGTTAATGTAACAAAGCATTCTCTTCAATTCTAAAAAAAGAAAATGATAAAGAAAAGCACAAATCACTTTTTCATGAGGCTTTTCACACAAGAATAACACTATTTAATAAGGTCTCATTAGGAAAAGAGAGGGGAAAAAAAATAAACTCTTCATAGCATGTTCAAAAACAACAAGGTCAACAAAGCTGATCCAGAAGTTTTTCTATTATTTACTATTAGGAGGAAGCATGTTATAACCGTTAAATAGATGCAGAGCCCTAACCCATGGCATATTTCTGGGTCCACGATCGAGCAGTGGTCTCATACTTGGCTCTGTCTGTCTTGTACATGTGAGCAATCTCAGGCACCAAAGGATCATCTGGGTTTGGATCAGTCAGCAGCGAGCAGATTGACAAAAGAACCTATAAAAATAATTCATAGATTTCGTTGGAACTTCAATGCAAATCTAGAATCAGCATGATAAAATTATGAAGTTTAAACTATTGCATCTTGTAGAAAAGGCCATATCAAACATAAATTTGGGTTCGATGGAATAAAGCAAATAGTTAGATAGCATCTCATGTATAAAATGACAAAATGAACAAATGATTGAAAAATAATAATACCTTGGATATAGTAAGGGCAGGGCTCCACTGCTCTTTGAGAATGTCAAGACAAATGCTTCCATTGCTGTTGATATTAGGATGGAAGACCTTTGTGCGGAAGGACACCTACCCAGACCAAGGCAACAAACATTCATAAAATAAATTCAAACATGCAATTCAATAATGCATAACAAAACTAGGCAACAAGTATTCATAAACAACTTCAAACATGTGATTCAATAATGCATCAACAGAACAAAAGAGATGGAATGAGCAAGTTGAAAATTAACTGCCTCCCAAATCAGCTTTACTAACTACTATGACAAAATGATTCAAGTTTTAAACCACCAGACCTATTGAAAGATCAGGTAGCAACAACTTTCACACACTATAATCCATGGTGCATATTAAGATACTACAATTTTGAGTCTTTAATATATCATTAACCAAGTTAATTTGAAAAAACCAAGGAGAAAATACACACAATTTCTTCCCTTTACAGTACTATGTACAATCATTTGCAAATTGTCTCCTAAGCAAAAGGATGATAGAAAAAGTATTCTAATGCCAACAACAATGCCAAAGTAATGAATAATCTTATTAGCAAGCCCAAGTAATAAAAAATATACATATAAAAATAAAACATGTGATCTACATGCAGTAAGAAGTATGGCAAATGACCAGGTTTCCCCTTTTTCCCCCCTAAAGATAGGGTGAACATCGAGTTGAAAATGTAGAGAAAAAAAAAGCAATTTGTTACCTTGGGCGGCTTGAATGGATAGTCTGGTGGAAAATGAATTGATACAAGAAACACACCACCAGCAAATGGGCTGTCAGCTGGACCCATGATCGTTGCTTGCCAGTGGAACATGTCATCAGCAACTGGACCTGTAAACATGCAGGCCCATAAAATAACAAATCAAGCCAAAATGAGAATCATATTAGCTAAAATGTAATTAGCCTCATCAAATTTTCTGTGCAGCATAGTGTCTGGTCTAGGGATTATGAATGAAAAGGCCAGCAAATATCAGTATCATGAACCTTATCAGTAATTAATCAACTGGGAACTAAGACACTGATCAATTATGCCCCCCAAATAGGAAATAAAGTTGATGAACATTTTTTCAGATATTACTTGATTGGGAATAGAAAATGAGAAAAAAAAAAAAAAAAGAAGAAACGGGTAGACAAGGGTGGGAGTAATTGCAACTGAACACAAGCACAGCAAGCAAACAATCGGTGTTCTAAGAGCTACTAATCTAATTTCTCATTAGGTGCTTTCTTATGACCATTCTCTTTGTCCTTTCTACTGAATCGTTTCTTTTTAAGCCATGCACAATTGAAATTAAGGCTTAGTTAGATACACCGTGATTTGTATTGATTTCATCAAATACAAACCCGAATATGAATTACACATTCTTAATATCAAATTATGCGAAGACAAGGGTTAATAATCAATTTCAGGAACAATATGGGCAGTAAAGAAACGAACCAGCACTGCATGAAGCTGGAGGGTCCCGTTGCAGGTCCTTCAATTCCTTGTTAATTCGTTTTGAAGCCATCACAAATTCTCTGAAATTTCAAAAATAACTGCATAACATCTATAATTTATCCAATTCAATTCAATAAATAATAAAAGGTAAAAATAGTTGTAAAACAAAATTAACAAAAAATAATTCTAATTAATATGAATTTCTTAAGATTCAAATATTCCTTGGGGGGTTTCAATAGTATTTAAAAAATAGCAAATAAACAAATAGGAAACTGAGTTTATTAAAAAATTGGCCATTAGATAATGAATTCCCTCCCTTCCATGAAACCAAACACCCAAAAATCAACAATCCCTTCAATTTTCCTAGCAACCAAACAGAGGGTTAACTTTAAGAATCACACATATTTAAGAAAACCACATAGTGTCATGCAAGGCAACTCGAAGATCAATACACTCAACAATCAATATTAAAATATAACAAAATCCACTCCAAATGACATGCAAATAACAAATAAAAAAAAACTCCAAATAAAATTTTCTAGATTCTACAAAAAGTTTAAAAACAAACAGATGAAAAACCCAAGAAAGTCCATACACAGAGAGAACAATACCACAAAAATCAACAATCAAAACCAAAAATCTAAAAAACATTTCCATATGAAATCAATATCTAAAAGCAGAGAATTTTCGAGTTTGATTACCAATGGAATTAGGGTTTCGGTAAATTTTGGAGTCAGCGTAGAAAGAGAGACAGTGTTTGGCGTGAGAACTGAGAAAATAAATAAGAGAGAAGAAAGCAAAAGGTCAAAAATAAGGAAAGAATCTGAGTGCGGTGACCCTTTGCCACGATTGCTGGTTACTTGGCTCATTCTTAATGGCTTAATTTTCTTTTTCTTTTTCTTTTTCTTTTCTTTATATAATAATAATTTTGTTCTATCGATACGTGTATGTTTATTGTTTAGTAATAAATTTGAAGATTATAATTTTTTTTTAATCTTAATAAATTTAATTTAATTTAATTAATTATAATTGTTTTAAAAATATTCCTTAATTTACATAAAATATCCTGAATTTTTTTTTAATCTTTTTATAATTTTATTTCATTATTCAAATATATAGGGTATTTTACCATAAATTGACAAATTTATTTATAATTATCTATTTTACGGATAGAATAATTTCCTTTGCTATTTCTTTTTCTCTACTCTAATATAAATTAAAATTTATGCCAGTCACAAATTTGCCCTTTTAGCGGTTTTGATTATATATATATTTTTATTTAATTTGTGTTTTCTTATTATCTTTTCAATAATTTTGAAGATTAATATAAAAAATATAAATGAGATAAATTTATTATATATGGATCAACTAAAAAAATAATAAAATGATATTAATGTATTGTTCTATCTATATAAATTTTAATTAGAATTTATAAAAATACAATGATGCTTGAAAAAAAATATTGATGAGATAATTTTATATAAACTTAATTTTTATAGAACTTCATATAAACTTAAATGATATTTGGTAAAATTGAAAATTATTGTAATAAATAAAATAATTGATATAATTTTTAAATTATAAAAATATTAAAAAATATAATCACTTATTGTATTTAGTACAAATTTTAAGTTAATAATTTTGAGTTTTTGAGTTATTGTTTTAAGTGATTTTTAAGTTAATTAAAACTTTTAATACAAACGTTACCAAATAACATATAACGATTAAATTCTAAAAAAATTAATTTTAAATACTGAATTAAGTTATCAAACATTTAATAACCCAACTTATTATTTAATTTAATATTTTCAGCATTTTTTAATTTTAAAATGGTTTGATAATATAAAATAGTTACAACTTAAAATTTTTAATTAAGTAAAAAACTATTTAAAATGATAAATTAAAATATTTGACTTAAAATTTCTACTGAACATGCTTAAATTTAAATTTATCTATTAAGTTTTTAAATTTTTTTATTAAAGTGATTTTTATACTTTTAGCATATTCTTAAATACTCATTTAAAGTTTAATAATATTTATTTTTTATAAATTTATGAGAAATATTATCCTAATAGATTGTTACTTTTATTCTCAAAAAAAAAAAAAAAAAAAAGATTGTTACTTCTAAATTTTTTTATTTTTTTAATTTCAAAACTATGTTTAATGGTTAAAACTTAAATATCAATATTATAAGGTTAATTATGTCCAATAAAGAAATTTAATAATTTTTTATCAAACACATTAATTATATTTAGCGTTTAAAAATTTCAGAATTTATTATATTCACTACTTAATTTTTCAACGCTTAATTTTTTAATTTTACCAAATACCATCTTATTACTCTACATATAGTGAACAATTTTATAAAATATATATATATGGATTCCACCCTCAATTTAATTAGGGCTTATTAATTAAGCAAAATATTGAATGCGACTTCTTGTCCATGAGCAATTCGATACTTGACAATTTGAGTTATACTAATATTCATCAATTTGAATAAAAAAAAAAATTCATCAATTTGATACTTATTTGTAATATTTATATTATACTATATAATATCTTTTGAAAATAAATTAATATATAAATAAATTAAACATGTGACTTTTGAATCCACCTAAAATTAATGTTTCAAAATCTTACAGTTAGGGATGTACAAACAGTTAGTTCGATTCAAAAATCGAACAAAACAGAAATAATCGAAATTGTATTTTCACCGAATCAAACCGAACTTAGAGTAAAAATTGAACCAAACAAAAAAAATTCAGTTCGATTTGGTTGGTCGGTTTGAGCTGGTTTTGGTTTTTTTTTCTCTTTTTTTTTTATAAATTTGAGATAAAATTCAAGTAAATTTTAATATATATATATATATATATATATATATATATATATATATATATATATATATATATATATATATATATATAAAGTTCGGTCGGTTAATACTGAAATTTTTTGGATAAAAATCGAACTGAACCGGAGTTTTTAAAAAATGAATCAAACCGAACCAGTCGGTTTGATTTAATTTTTAAGTTTCGGTTCTATTTTTCTCACCCCTACTTACATTCTTGAAAAAAAAAAATCTTGCACTCTTGGAGTTTTTTTTTTTTCGCCAAAAAAAGAAATCTTGCTTGCATTAAACAGGCTTTAGGCCAAAAAATAGTACAACTACAATCAAATACAAGAGGATAGCTCAACAGAGAATGACCAACATGGACCTAGAGTCTAGATAAAACATACCTTTAAAAGGGTTTTTAAATCAGGGCTTCAAGCCCAACACATCAACAACCCAAAGGCCTACAAATTTTATCAAATTACACAAATACCCCTTCCAGAAGCCTCTTTCATCTTCTCCGTTGATTCCTTCACCTCCGATGACAGAGAAAACGAAGAAATTTTCACAGAAGCCAGGGGATGTGTCTCTGGATTAACCCAAAACAGCGTGTATCATTGTGCTTGGAGCCTTGCCCACCACTGACAGTTAGATCCGAGCACAGTTATGTATTGACCGAGAACTGGTTCTTTCCGTCGAGAAGACCAACGCCTGAAAAGAGCCATTTCTCCGCCAACGACAATAGATCTCAACCTATTATGAAGATCATATCTTAGAAGCTCCACCCCTAAGACTCTAAGGCCACCACAAGCAAACTCTCTCTTCTTCCACCACCATTGGCTATCGCTGGAAAACTTCCCAAAATAACAAGGCCGGTGAAGGAGCCAGACTAAGCCATAGTAGATTATGGCCAGATCACCATCACAAAATACTAAAAACATCCATACTAGTAAACCCAACAGCCTAAAGACGTTAGAGAAGTAATAAAAATTACAAAGAGTAACAACCCTAGCATATATACAACAAAAAAGATGAGCTTTTAGGGTTCTTCTCCAATGGCCAGAGCCATTAAAAGAAATTTCCACTTGAAACCCTAGAAGAAGGACCAGGCCTTAGACAAGAGAAAACAGAGACACTGCAGGAGCTTTTGCACTCTTGGAATTGGTGCTGCCATTCTCTCATGGAAATTAGAAGAAAAGGGAGTGATTATCCTAGAGCTCGGAGAATGTCAACATTATTAAGTTTTAAAAGCAATCATTACCTTATTTGAAAATTTAAATTTTATGAAAAATTTAAATATTATTTTATTTTAACCTGTTTAAATTAAAAATTATAAAATCTAAAATAATATATTAAAATACTACATATTATAAATTAATTTTTGTATTTCAATCTCATAGATTTTTGTCTAAAGTTTTCTTGCAATAAGATTCTACTACAATTTTTTTTATTTACTTTTGTTAAATTATTACTTTATATATATATATATATATATATATATATATATATATATATATATATATATATATGATTTGTAAATTTTGAAGGACTAATTAATAATGTTATAATGCTTGTAAATAATTTATTTTTATTTAAACATTTGTTGTATTTTTTAATATAAGAAGTTTATTATATAAAATATAATATTTTTTAATACCTTAATGATTTTTTATCATTTGAAGAGTAAATTTAATTTTTAATGGCGCGCGCGCGCGCGCGCGCGCACACACACACACACATATATATATATATATATATACACATAAAAATAAAAGTTTATTGTTGAATTTGGGCCCGGACCTTTCTAAGCTCTCCCTCTAAACTCATTATATTTTTTAATATTAAGGAGAAAAAATTTAATATTAATAAGATTTTAATCATGACGTCCACTGCTTAAATAATTTTGCCTTACCAAAACTTATTTTTATAATTTGTGATTATAGGTAATTTATTTTAAGTAAATGTTCAAAAAAGTATTTTGACTAAAAAAATATAGATTAACATTTTTAAAGAATTAAAAATATACAAATTATACAATTTGTTCCGTTGGCCATGAATGGGTCGGTCACTGATCCCCATTAACCCATCACAAATAACTCGAAAATTTATTTAATTGGAATGTAAATTAAGATGTTCTTGTTGTAAATCGGTTTATTAGTTCAGTATATCAAAAATAATAAGGAGAGATATAAAGCAATAAAGTAAAGAGAGAGAGAGAAAATATGTAAAGAGTAAAAGGGGCTCCAAACTCTTATTATTAGATTAACTATAGCTTCCCTTATATAGAGGAATAGTTAGGGTTTAGTGTATACAATATTAATGAAATAACCATTTACTATAATCTCTCTAAAATATATACTCAAAAATGTTTAAGTAATATACACATATAATAATTATCTATAACACTCCTTCTTAGATATTACTTGCGCCATGAATATGTCTCGTTAAAAACCTTACTAGAAAACCCAATGGGAAAAAATATAGCTAAGGAAAAGAGTATAATTTATGCGCTATTCTATCATTGCACAGATTGCCTCATTAAAACCTTTGATCAAGAAAACTCTGTGGGATAAAAACTTGACTAAGGAAAAAGAGTACAATCTTATACTGATTCGCTCCCCTTGATGAGGACAACATTTTAAAACGGTACATATCAATCAATAAAACAAGCCATTCAAATATGACATTAGATGAGGACTTAGTAAATAAGTCTGCTATGTTGTCACTCGAGTGAATTTGGTGGATATCTATTTCATCACTCTTCTGGAGCTTATGCGTATTAAATAATTTGGGTGAAATATATTTAATTCAATCACCCTTAATATATCCACTTTTAGTTTGTACAATGCATATTGCATTATTCTTAAACAATATAATGGGAGCATCTTTCTTAAGGTACTTCAGGATCATAAAAATCTTTATAAAATTTGCAGTATCATCATAAGTAAACACATACTTAGTTTGAGATCTATCTTTATATGGATCAGACAAATAACCAGCATCCGCATACCAATATCAAATATGAGTTATATAAAAATATAACCAAATCAATAGTGCTTCGAAGATAACATAATAAGTCTTTTACACTACTCTCATGTCTCTTGGTAGGTGCAGAGCTATACCTAGCTAGGAATTTTCTTGCAAAATATATGAGTGCACTTATAACACTTAAATATGGTACTTCAGGACCAAATAGCTCTTTGTTATCTTCTTAGGTCTAAAAGGATTTTTATTTACTTTCAATTAGCGGATACCATTACTGTGCTTAAGGGAAATGATTTACCCACGCAATATACTTAAGTACCGTTTCCACATAAGTAGACTGGTGTATTAATACTCATTTGGGGATAAATAATCGATCTGCAGGTCGATACAAAATTTTGTTTCTCCTAAATTCATCTCAAACTCACTTTTCAAGAGTTTGTTAGAAGTCCCATTTAGATCATTAACATATACTGCAATAATAACATAACCATTCTGTGATTTTTTATGAATACAAATAGACATAATGTATTATTCACATATCCTTCTTTCAATAAGGATTTAATCAAATCATTATATCACATACATCCATATTGCTTTAATCCATACAGGGATTTATGGAATTC
>CATKHJ010156796.1:0-29627 GCA_949750685.1 Vernicia montana | reverse complement strand
TATATATATATATATATATATATATATATATATATATATATATATATATATATATATATATATATATATATATATATATATATCACACTTTTGATTCATCAATTATGATTACACGATCACGAATTATTTGTGGTTCAACCGTTGCAATCAAACATATATAGAGTGACAGTAAAAAATTATCACTAATTTAGTAAAATATGTTAAAAGAGATGATCATCTCTATTGTGTAGCTGAAATGTTATTTTGATCTATTAAATTTTCAATTAATAAAAAAAATAAAAAAAATTAATTTATCGGGTCAAAACAATAATTGTTATAATAATTGTTGAATTTTATTTTAAAGTATTTATTCATGAATTATGTTTAAATTTAAAAAATATTAAATTTTATAAAGACTGGTATAAGATGATGTAATCTACTTGTATGAAGTAGTTATATGATGTATGTATAGTATATAAAAGTGTCTATATTTATATATATATATATATACCACCCTAAGGCAGCAGCCAAAGTCAAATTGGAATTGAAGTAGGGCATCATCAGCAATTTGATCTGTTTACAGATTAGATGAGATGAACGTATATGAGTAAAGCACGCAGCCTACAAATATGGACGCGCGCACACAAAAAAAAGAGAATAGTATAAGAAGCACCCATTTACAAAGAGCCTTAATTAATTATTGCTGCAACATACAGTCTGATCTTTTAGTTATGGATATAGGCTTCAGAGAAAAGAAGCTATAGGGTTAGTAGCTTAGGAAGGAAGTTTTATTGTATTTGGTCCCCTCTAATTCCTTATTTTCAGAGTGTGGACTTTGTACCATTCTTTTTTTTTTTTTTTTTACTTAATTCATTTCTTTTGCAAAATATAATATATTATAAAATTATTAATTATAGCAAGCAAATCACTTTAGAACACTTTCAAAAGTTTAAAAAAAATTTGAGTTTCACTCATTATAGGTTTGAGCTTTAATGGTATGTCTACCTCTATAATTTTATTTGTTTTTAGTATTTTAAATTTGAGAATTTTTACTCATTTATATAATTTGAATAGTTTGTCTTTAATAAAATTAAGAAGGTAAACTTAATACAATATACAAAAATGATTGTAATAGTGTGATATGCTAAATAAAATAAAAAACTCCAAATATCTATATATATATATATATATCTATATATATATATATATATATATATATATATAGTGTGTAATAAGTATGAAATAATCCACCTACATATCATTTTGTTTTAAAAAAATATTAATCATGTCTAAATTTATATTAAATCATTTATAAAATAATTGATTATCAATCAATCGTTTTCACTTTTAAATAAAATATGAATCATAAAAAGTTAAAATATTTAAAAAGAAATTTTATATTGGGATCTTATCTTATTATAAGAGGGGTAATTAATTTATTAAAAAATACAAATATTATACAATTTTTTAATATGAAAAAAAATAAAAAATAAATTTATTATTTATATCGTATATACACTTAATATATTATTAGTCTTTGTCTTGCTGTGTACAAATAACTAAAGAAATATTTAACAATTTAATTCAGTGATAAAAGACAAAATTATTTATAAATAAATATCAAAATTTGAGGGGTAGGAAAAGTAATATGAGTAGATGGGTAAGGGTAGAATGAGGAAAGGAGAGTGGAGTGTACAGGCTTTTTCGGCGGTGTGCAGGAACAAGTGCTGCCTACTTGTTGTCCCTATCTAAGGCTCCCACGTGGCAGCCTCTATTCCATTGGATCCTTAAAGCCCTGCCCATGTGGCATTTCTGTCCTTTCCAAATTAGCCGTTTTGATTATGACCCGTCACATCATCTCCCTCCCTCTGCTTTTGCAGGCGGTCCCACTTTCTCTAATTATCAAATACAAATACTATTTATTTATTTTTTATTTATTATCAGGAAAAATACCACAATTTTTAACTCTTTATTTATACTTTTGACTCATCAGGTATTTCTGTTCATTTAAACTATTGTTTTTAAAAATTAAATTTGATATATTTTAAATTATAAATTTTTAAATTATATTTTTTTTATTTAAGAAGAAATTAATATCTTAATTTTCGATTTTTTTTAAAATTTTGAGAGAGCTTAATCATAAACCATTTTACAATTAATACTGTCTCGATTTTAAAATATTAGTAAACGTACTAAAAGATTGCACAAAAATTAAGAAAATTATTAAATAGTTTCAATTTTATTTAAAATTGACTAATATACCTTTATTTTACTATTATTAAAACTTATCATTTTTTTTCTTATCAAAATTTTATTAATAGTGATGAGAGTAAAATTAGAAAAAAGAGTAATAAATACTATATAAAATTTTTAAAACGATAATTAATTTGAAATAGAGGAAGTCCCTTAAAGTAATACAATTATTTAAGAAGAAATTAATACCTTCAATTAAAGTTTTTTAAAAAAATTTAATGGTTAGTGAAATATTATCATATGCTTTATATTTTACAATCATGTAAAAACCATTCCTCATTAATTTATTCTTATACTTATATGGAAAGAGTGAAGAACATGTAAAAACCATTAAAATATAAATGCATTCATTTGATTTTAACCCTATGTTTGGATTCGTTAAAAATATGAGGAAATAAAACTTGGGTGAAAAGTAAGGAAATATTGCATTTTTTTCCCTGTTTGAATAAGAAGGGAAAATAAAGGAGAAAAGAAAAATATAATTTATTTCCCACCAATTGTTGTCTCCCTAAAATAAAGAGAAAACATGAAATAAGAGGAAAAAATATTATTATTTATTGCATAATTACCTTCTTGCCATTTTATCACAGCCCTCCCTCTCGTTTCCCATATCTTTAATTCTCGTTCTAAATATATCAAGAAATCCCTCAATATCTCATTCATTCTCTCCCTATCACTCACTCTTAATGATCTAGTCACCATCGCCACTATCAATACTATTGGTCATTCTCATTCTCCATCCATAATATGAAACAAAACATAAAACAAATAACTAGCCATAATTATAGATCGACATTCTCCATCCCACTACTGGCTCACATTTCAACTGGTGAGTTGATAAAATTTATTTTCCTCTTATCCAAACACGAGGAAGGAAAATACAAAAAGAAAAATAAAATTTATTTTTCCTATTTATTTTCTTTCCTTCCTAAAAATTTATCCAAACTTAATGTAAGAGAAGATTTTACTTTATTTTTTAGAGTATTTTGATTTTTTTTTTTTAAATTATAGAGTTCAAATAATATAAAATTATTATATTGAAAATGTTGTGCTAAAAAATTTCAAGCTTATCAATTTTTATCAGCAATTAAGAAAATTTTAGGACTAATCCTAACATAATCTAGCTTCTGACATAATTATACTAAGAGCAGGGTTTTAAATAACGGCCGATACGTTACGTATCGGCTGTTTCGTATAGATTTTTAAGGGGTTTGATACATTATTCGGGAGTTGCACATATATTAATGTGAATTAGTCATGAATCAGTACTGAATCACCCGATACACGTTGATACAGCCGTTATTTAGCGATATGAGCGTGACGTATCAGTATAAAAAAATTATTATTATTTTATTTTTAAATTTTTTTTATTAATGTAAATTATGAATATATTATTCAAAAATATTATTATTTTGTACTTTTCATATTTTTTTTTATATATTATTAGTGTTAATTATTGGTATATTGTTCTTTATATTATTTATATAAGAGTTCTTTTTTTTTTTAATGTATTTAGAACATTGTTGATAGTATTTACAAAAACCATTTTTTTGTAAAATTTTTTTATTTGTAGGTATAAATTATTGATTGAATTTTACATTATGGCCATATTTATCTCATATATTTATTTTTAAAAATAGAAATGATGGCCTTATAACATATATATTTGTTTTCAAAAATTTAAATGATTGCCTTGTAAAAATTCTTACAATACCATCATTAATATTCCGAAACAGAGACATACAGTGTTTATCAAAGCTATGAAGCGAATGCATTTGATGAAACTTAATCATTGTTTGATGTCTTTTCATGTGAAGTAAACAATCAAAATACAAATGAGTTTAATAGCAGGCAAAACAATCAAAAAATTTCACGATATTTTTTTTTTTGTGATTAATCAATATTGTGGTCTGTTTATTTTTTCATATTGCCTTATTTACTTAGAATATGGAGGATTTTTTTATCACCTTATTCATATTGAATAACGTAGTTTTTTTCCTTCATGAATTAATAAAATAAGATTGATTTATAAAAAAAATTATATTTTTTTAGTCAAGACAATATTCTATTAGGAATTTATATAACTTAATTATTATTATTATGCATTATTTATAAATATGTTATGTAATTTGAGTTTTTATAGTTTAGACTGTGTTTATTTAAGTGTTTTTTAATTTAATGTATTACATTTTGAACGTTATAGTTTATTTATTGTTAATTTTAATTAGTTTGCTAATCATTTTAAAAAATTTACAGTAGCGACGATCGATTCAGTTCGATTTCGTTACATTGATTTCGATACTGATATGATACATAAAACCGCTATTTAAAATTCTGACTGGAGTATATTACGCTTTTTATGCATGGTCAAAGGCAGGATAAAACTTAAAAAAAAGTTGAAAATATTACGCTTTTAATTAGGAATTAAATAATTATTTATTTCATTCTTAATAAAGTTTTTTTTTTTTGCGACAAATAAAAAATTAAAGGTTTGAATAATATGATTTGACTTGACATGAACAATAGACCATCCTTTTTATATCTATAACATCACCGAATAAAAAAAATTGGATTAATTAATGATATATTTTATTTGACAAAATTTTGAATTACTAGCAAATAAAGATTTTTGTGTATATCAAATTAAAATGAACGTTGTATCAATTATCATTTCAACGATCAACTTCTCCCGTAATGATATCTATACTACCAGTAAAGCATCAATACCAATTGATCTATAATTAAACTAATATGTTCATAAAACAAAAAATAAGAGCCTCGAGCCAATAAAGTCCGAGAAGATTGACTCAGGAACAAATTTCATTACAAATTAAAAAATAGTTGACAGATCAATTTATCTAGATCAAAAGGGATCTCTCAATAATTATTAATATCTTATAGGATTATATTGGTAATTTTTATTTTTTCATTGAAATTGAAAACTTTTTGAATTTTTCATTTTCTTTATGTAATTAAAATTAAAATTTCATTATCTCTCTTCAATTAACATTCAAATTTCAATGTTTTTCTTCCAAATTGTCATTCTCTTTTCTTAATTAATATTCAATTTTCAATATCTTTCTTCTAAATTTTCATTCTCTCTTTAATTAATATTCAATTTTCACTAAATTTTCATTCTCTCTTTTTAATTAATATTCAATTTTCAATATTTCTTTTCCAAATTTACATTATCTCTCTTCAATTAACATTCAAATTTCAATTTCTCTCTTCAATTAACTCTTCTACATCTACAGACCTAGATTTTGAAATTTGAATTATTAATAAATTTAGATACAAATAAATTTTAAAAATTAAGAAAAATAATTACATACCTAAAAAAGATTAACAACGAAAATGATGATCATATAATTAAAAACTGAAAAAAAGAAATTAAACCTATGAATTTTTTTTAGACCAATTAAATATCTTAGTTATATTGGATTTGATGATAATAGAGTAAAATTTTTAATTTTTGGAGGGCAATTTAAAAAAAAATAATACTCATTTTTTATTTTTTCACACACACACACACACACACACACACACACACATATATATATAAGGGACACCTTCACATTTGTCCCCAATTATACATGACTATTACTGTTAATACTAATATTAATAGTAATTTATCATGCATATATATAAAGTTTATACTATATTTCGACATGAATAACATAATAAATTCCAATGAAAATATAGATTAAAAAACAAAAATTTAAATATGAGCTAAATATATATTTAATGAACATAATTTAATATTTCCTAAAAGTAGTCAAATAAAATTTATAAAATCAAACATAATTTTAAAAGGTATATGAATCTTTTCCCGATAAATTATAATCAAATTCAAATTTTAAATTCATTTTAGCAGTTTTGATTGTTTCTAAATAGTATTTTTTCTTTTTACTAAAATTCGTGAATTTTGAATAGTTTTCGAGTATAAATTGACTTAGAGTTATTTTTTTCCTTGGTTTACTAAGTCATAGTTTATATTTAGAGAGGATATGATGTTGACTAAAAAACTATAACAAAGATGTATATAATTCATTATTTATAAATAATAAATTATATATACATGTATATAGATGTAAATGGATTATAGGTAAAATATATACTAGTAAAATTAAATTGTGCCTATTCTAAATCCAATTAGTACTATATCTTAATTGTGCTTGAATATATGCCAAAACCTATTTTTTTTTTTTTTTTTGTGTTATATATATATATATATATATTTGAAAATAAAATTAAAATATAATATTCTATGTAAAATATTTAATTTATTTTTTTAGTAAAATATATAAAATTTAAATAAATAAGACTATATAAATTTTTATTTACATCAATATGTAAGTATTTTTTTGGGTGCACAGTTAATCATTTAAAAAAAAAAATTGTTTATCCATTTAAAATTATGTAGTTTAAAGTTTTAGAATTATGCAGTATGTTGTTGCACACTGGTAAAGTCGGAGTTAATGTAGTATTTTCTAATTGTTATTAAACTTAATACATAACGGACTTACAACATAAAATTATCCGATCCGATTCATCTAATAACACCACACAAGTTATGATGAATTTTATGAAGTATTGAAATCAACCATTAAAACATTTTTATTAGTTTAAAAAGAATGTAATTATATGAATAAATTTTTAAAAATTAGTAAATAAATAAGGATTCTCTTCACTTAAAATTATATTGATAATGTTAAAATTATAAATATTGAATTAATCAATTTATCAAATTTATCATGTCAAATATTAAGAATATTAAACAAATCATAACAAGTAATGTGCACTGAAATATAAATTCAGTATAATTGAATGAAATAATAACCATTAGCGTTTATTGTATAATAGTAATCTAAATGAACTCCCATATATATATATTTTTTTAATTTAAGATGTATAAATTGAATTATGTTCAATAAATTATATTTATTGATTGAATTTTTATAATTACATATTATCAAATAATCAATTTATCCAACTAATTACTTTATACTTTTTTTTTTGTCGTCCTATTATTATTATTATTATTCTACTAAAAAATTATACTTTTAAATTTTGAAAATCATATTATATGATTTATAAAATTACAAATAAATTTATGGATATTATAAACTGGATGAATTACATATTAAAATTTATATATTAATCTTATATTTAAAACTAATGAGACTTTGGTTCAATGTTACGTAGTCATTTCTAAAATTAAATGGTATCAAATTTGAATTAAATTCTATAAAAATAATTTATAATTTATCTTAAATACAATCAATATTGCACCTACCTCTATTATTATCACTCTTCTTAACTATTTTATTTTAGTTTAGTTATTATATCTATTTTTATAGTTGTTTTATAAGTTTATTATTTAAAAAAATAAATATTTTTAAGCCAACAAGTTAATTAAAATAATTTAATGTTTATAAGTTTATTATTTATATACCTCTCTTATTTGAACATTAAATTATTTTATTTAATATATATATTATTTTTTGATTATAAGGAATATATATTTATAAAAAATTTCTTACATACATGGCGAGTAGTAAAAGATTAATAAAAAATAAAAAAATAAAAAATAAAGACAGTAAAAAAATTTTGATAGATTCCTTATATTTTATCTGTACGTATTAATGAATAAGAATTCGCTTACAGTATATCATTACTCTTTTGGCATTTTAACACGAAAATATTAACATCAGTTTTACCCTATGTTGTAAGAACCGGACCGGACCGGCCGGTCCGACCCAAAAAATTGGGAATCGAAGGCCAGGCTGGTTCGGTTCTGATTCTGGTTCGGTTTTTTACTGGGTTTTTGTGTGTGTGTGTGTGTGTTTAGATATTAAAAAAAAAAATTGGACTAAAAAAATTAAAATCTATGATTGAAAAATTTAAGTAGGCACAGGCCAACCTATTTTGATCCGACATTCGTGTACGCAGATCGCGCACTTACACGTTGAACCTAAACCCAATACCATGGATTTGCACCCCGGTTCATTACTTACTCTAATAACGTTTATTAAATTTAATTATATGTATATTATATTTTTTAACATATAAATAATAAATATATTAATTTATTTAAAATTTCGGTTCGACCCCGGTTCGACCTCTAACTCGTGACCATCTGCCTTCACCAGTTCTAAGATCGGACCGAGTTTGAAAACATTGGTTTTACCTCTAAAATTATTAAATAATAAAAAGTCCATTAAATTTTTAAAAATTATAAATAAATCCTTATTGAAATGTTCACTTTTGCTCTGTTTAGCACAATTCTTACAAGTTTCATTTTCATTGAAGGCTCCATTGTAATTACTACAAGCATTAATTATTCAAGTCAATAACAATTAATTAAAGGGTTCTACCTGCACAATTTAACTGTCTATCTCTGCACTTTGTACTGAAATAAAATTATTAATTCAAAATTTTCCAGGTGATAAACTGAATTAAATACACTGCTAATTTTTTTTTCTACATAAAGAGGAATTTAATAATAATAGTAATAAAATATTGAAATTAATAATAAAATATAGTATTTATATATAACTGAACAGGAAGTAAATATAAGATTTAATAATAAATTATATTAAAATTACTTAAACATAAATATTAAAAGGTTTTGAATTCATTTATAATTAAATTTTTTTTTTTACCAAGAATTGTATTATTGTTTCTGAATTTACAAAGAACAAAAATAACCTTAAATAGTGAATTTAATTTTAGTAAATATAGAAATTAGTATGAAAATAACCTAATTATTATAAACCAAAAGAAAAGAAAAAAATATCATATAAATCTTATTTATTTTAAAAATAATTTCATTTTTGTCATTAGACTAATTATTCATTTGCCTTCTATACTACAATACAACTAAAATACCATAAATCAATGAACCATCAAATTAATATTCAGCGACGGATTCTGTTTTACATTGTATCAAATCTTGACAACAAGGTTTATGTACTAAAAGAAAATCTACACATAAACATACTATTACAAAATTTAACAATTTCTCTATTTTTATTCTGAACCACAAATTTAATAATTTCAGGTTAAATAACATAATTATAAAACATTAAATTAAAACTATAGTAATGAAATATCATATTTCATAATCTAAACATCAATTTTTTTTTTTATTTTAATAAATTTGACTCTTACTAAGTTTAAACATTTAAACTAAATACTCATTAGGATACTCAACTTAATATTAATCTTAAAATTAATTAAGAACAATTATATGACTCTAAAGATTTATGGATTCCGTTTTCCTATCATTGTAATGGCTCTAGTATAAATTCAATTTTTAATAACTATTTCCTTCTTTTCTTTTTTTTTTTTTTCTTTTTATGTAATATATGTAATATATATATATATATTTGACTAAAAAGGTACTTAAAAATTATTGAGTAGGTAGCCATATATAAAACCCTAGTCATTTTTACTTATTTTTTTCTCTCTAATTATCTCTTAAGTTTTATTTCTTAAACGACTGTCGATCTTCTCTTTTGATGGACGGTAATTCTAATATTTTATATTAGATTTGATATATTCATCCCTGTTGTTATTGTCATATTCACCGCCAACTCTACTCATTCGTCCTCTACTTAAATATCTTCCACTATATCGCTCGACACTCCTTATACTTGATTTCGTTATCTGTCTCCTTATTTTCACCGTCGCCTCTTCATTTTCATTTTTACTATATGCTTGTAGGTGGATATATACTTACTGTTGTTATGACATATCTGTACACTATTGTCTTTCAAATGCTTGTAAAGAGGACAGTAGTTTGTCACATTGTTCTACTGTTAGAGTCATAATTTTTTCAAAATTAATTTTTGTACTTGTTAGGGTATTTAATTTTATGTCAGGTCATTTTTTTATTGAAATTTTTAAATTTAGTAACTGATGATTAATGAAATTTAATTTTATTTTAAAAAAAATTATTGGGTAAAATATATTTTTTTGTTAATAATAATAATAATAGAAGACATAAGAGGACCTCACACTGTTAAATGTTAAATGAGAGAAGGGGGAAAAAGAGCAGAGAAGGCAGAGACCTGCAGGAAAAAAAAAAAGAAAAAGAAAAAAAAAAGTCTGTGAGTGTGAGTGTGAGTGTGAGAGGGGACTGAATTTATATGTGAAGTTGGATTAATCTCATCATCCCCTACATAGTGCGGGGGGTTTGGAGTTCCTTTTGGCGTTAAAAGATAAATGGGTAAAGTCATTTCCTTTCGGTTTTATATGTGTGTAATTTTTGCATTTGCATTGGTTGTGTTTATGTGTGAATGGAATCCAATGGTGAAATTGCTGTATTGGGTCTTAAATTGGATGTATTATATATGTCGGGATTGGCTGCTGTTTTGTGGGTATATATGATTCGTTGAAACCAAACCCATCTTTTTTTTTTTTTATTTTTTTTATTTTAAATTAATAATCTTTTTTATTGCTTCTATCTGAACGTGAAGGGGATTGGTGGAAGCTGGTTTTTTCTCATCAGATTTCAGAAGCTAATGTCATATGCATCTTTATCCACTCTATCACTATATACAAAAGAGGCTTGTTTTCTTTTTTCTCTTCACTCTTTTGATATATATCCATTTATTATTTTTATTATTATTCTATTCTACAATTTTATCCTGTTTCTGCCTGTTCAGATGTAACTAAACTTGAATGCTTCTCCCTCTTTTTTTTTCCCTGTTATTTATTTATTGTGTTGACCACCCTTATTTTCTTAAAAATTATTTGTTAATAGGCTGCAATTAAAATCTTGGGTTTCAATTTGCTCAAATATTGTGGTTATTTTATCATATGATTAGTGATTTAATCTTAGAAAAGTTCATTTAGGCCTTAATTAGTATAAATAAATGAATTCTAAGAAATTTTGTGCAAGTAATTTGGAATTCCATATTTTCATGTTTGGTGTGAATGAAAATGCTCATTTTTATTCTCATAAATGTAATTTCATAGAGTTTGATATAACTAAACTAACTTTTATATTTGTAAATGTATTTTATATTTCAAATTCATTTATACCAAATATGGGCTTAGGAAAATCAAAGGAGTGACTCGAAGACTGCTAATTATGGTGATAATAATTTTAGTGAAAATATAGGGAATGAAAATTACTAAAGAGAAGATCAAATCTTATGTTTAGCCTGTTTTGGATTGTTGTTTGAGTCTAAAAAATCACTTTTTGAATTTTTTTTATTTAATTGATTGATTTTTTTTTAAACTGCTTTTTGGAAAAGCATCTATTCAGTTGCTTTTTTCAAACAACAGTTTTCAAAACTCAAAAAACTCAATTTTTTTTTTTTAAAAGCGCTTTTCCGAACTGGAATGCCAAATAGGCCTATAGAGTTGTACTAATTGTTCTTTATATGAAAAGAATGAAATTGCACAAGAGAGAGGTAGAGAGATGGTTTTTGTGATAGGAAGTGGGAGAGATATGGGTAGAAGAAGATTTCCGCAATTCATGAAAGTTAAAAGAGTATAACAAGACATTTCTTTTTATTAATCTATTTTAGATGGTTATCCATCATAATTTAGTATAAGAGAGAGGTGATTAGATAATTAGATAAATGTTGTTAGTATTCTGCTTATTGGCACTTATTTTATATGCACATGAGGTTTGCCTTTAAAGCACATGTAATGTGGAACATGCTATTGTTGATGGCAGTGTTGAAGAAGGAGGAAGAAGTTTCCAATTCATTGGGATTATATGTAAAATTTCGAATTGTTAAAAGATTTAGAATTTGATGTTCGAAACATCAATAAATAATAATGAAATCAAAGTTTGGTTTTCTTAAGGTTTTGGGTTCAATTCTTGGCATTTTTCTTTAGTAAGAAATTTCTTTTGACCCCTTGTTTTTGGATTGAACTTCAATTTCAAATTCAGAGTTATGTTTCAGGTTTCACAAATTGAGTTGGTCAGAGGAAGTGTGAAGAGCTTTGGCGTTTGCCTTACATTGTTGGCTTATTTCTTGAAGTTTAATCATTTAGGTTATAGGTAAATGAACACTAGCAACCTAGGTTCATTGACCCATCCCAGGCCTGATTTCTGTTTAGATTATTCTTTGGTGGTCATTTGCTATGCTAGTAGGAAGGCACTTTTTATGGAAGGAAAGTAAACATGGTTTGAAAATTTGCTCTCTTTTGAGCTAATATTGATGGGTGAGTTGTCACTTGACTTGAGATGATATGTTCAAAACTTCAAATGAGTTATGGAATCCATAATGTCAATGGTTTACAATCATATGGTTTTTGTACTTAAAGTTGCTTTAGTCCTACATAAATTAATAGATAGAAGCTCTATTACTTTCTTGTTCTTCCCTTCTAGGACTAAAAGACATGTTTGCTAGGATTAAATAAATAATATGTAGCTATGTCTCAACAGAACAATTTTTAGGAGATTGCTTTTGGGGATTGTTTAATTACTATATTTTTTGGATAAAATGCTACATTTGCTCCCCACAGGCACAGCAATTTATCCTTGTGAACAAACAGTGTCAGTTGCAAACTACAATATAAAATTAGATATTAGTTTTCTAAACATATTTGCCTTTTCTTTTCTATCCCCTAAACAGTAGCTGCTGCTTTGTATTCATATTTACAGCAGTAATAAATTCTTTTCTCTAGGCTTTATTTCCACTGTTATTACTGCCTGAAAGCTCTGCTAACAACCACAGTAGCCATGCCTGTGGCCCTGCCATCACCAATAAGAGTGAAAACTTGCAAGTAAAATTATATAGTGAAAAGGGTGTAAAGAAAGGGAAATAATATGAAAGGGAAAGAAAGAGGAGAGGGCATGGAGCATTTCTGTCTTTAACATGCTGTGGAATACCTTTACAAAAGGTCCAAGTTCTCTGTTTCATATGAACAGACTCAAATCATGTTTGAACAATTTGTTTTAAACAGAAAAAATTGGAATTTTCTCTTCTAAAAAAAGGAAATGAAAAAGAGAAGGTTACAACAGTAATGGAGATTCTTCTGTCAGTCTCCATAGGCTTTTGCTGACGTTTTTTTTGAGCCTGGTCCCATGGTACTTATAGACAAGATACCAGAATACCCATCAACCATTTCTTCCCTAAAATGCCCTCTAGCTTTGAAGAATCAGCAGTAAATCAAGAAATTATAGTCCAAAAATCTATCCAATTACCAAAAGAACCTCAGTTCCCCCATCAATTCAAGAATCCATCTTTTCCATATTCCTACCTAGGAATCACTGGTTGTCACTTTTACATGATGATGATCATCCTACTTTGCCTGTTGAACTAGATTTTTTGATGTAGCACTGCAAAACCCTTTTCTTACAACAAGCTACTAGGGCAACATAGTAGAGAAATCATAGTCTGTGCGCAGCAGTAAAGGCATTCATTTCCTAGCATACATTCTATATAATATTTTCTAGTTTTCAGAAAGATTTATTTGCAAAATTATGTTCTTGCTAAATGCTATAGAGCTTTCTATGGAGTAATGTTTTATTTTTATTTGCAATATAGTTGAGATTTTCTTTTAAAGCTTTTAATACGTAGTCCTGCGGATAGAAGCATTCACTAAGTTAAGATTTTTTATATATAGTCTGAAAAAGTTCACAATTTAGTCTATTGTTAAATGTGAGACTACCTACAAGTGAGCATTAAATTGGTTCAAATCTCATCGATGACAATCTCCTCCTCGAATATTTATATATGCATATTTGTTATCTATCTAATCACTAATGGGATTGTCAAGGAAGGATTGCCGGTATGTGTAGTATTGATATTTTGAGATTCAAGGTAAATATTTTACATTTTGGAGGGGAAATTAGAATTTCACCGTAGAAAAGAGAGGCAGCAGACCTTCTTGTAACTGTAGTTGAAGAAAAAGGGTAGACTAGTAATAGAAACATCTTAACTGCTCATTTAAGGCGGGTGATAAAACGGTAACAAATGTAGTTTGCCAAAACAGGGAAAAATCCAAAAATTTTCAAAAACCCTAGACTGTCCTCAACTAGTATTTATAACACCCATGAGGCCCCTCCGGACCAGCACACCGGATCAGCCTCTGCCCTTCTCTGCATTGTGTACTTTTGTCCCTAAGAATATAGGGAAAAAAAAATACAACCATGATTCTCTCAGTCACTACCTTCTATTAACAATCCTAAATTTTGAGAGAGAAAGATAGAGAGATAGAAAGAGAGATGAGGGGTAGATCATCTAAGCAAGAAATCAAAGAAGGAATGGAAATAGATAAACTTAATAAGTTGAAAGAGGAGCCTCATCTCTCTGGTGCTTACATCCGTAGCCTAGTGAAACAATTAACCTCCTCAAGAACCAAAGACCCCATAAATCCCAAAGACCGTGGCTGTGTTGATGATGATAGTTTTTCTGGCCAAAATATGACCAAATTTGGTGAAGGTTTAAATGAAAACCAACATACCCAGCAACCCCAACAACCTCAACAACACAAAAAACAAGTTAGGAGGAGACTCCATACTAGTAGGCCTTACCAAGAAAGGCTTCTTAATATGGCTGAGGCTAGAAGAGAGATTGTTGCTGCCTTAAAGTTCCACAGGGCAGCTATGAAACAAGCCAATGAACAACAACAACAACAGCAGCAGCACCAACAATCATCATTGCCTGTGCAGCGTTCATCCCCACCCTGTTTTGAACAAGAAGGAAAGATTAAATCCAGAAGGAATCCTAGAATATACCCATCAAACACTTCCAATTTCTCTAATTATCTAGACAACCTTTCCTGCAATTCTTTCTCTCATGCACCACCTCCTCCTCCCCCTCCTCCATATCCTTATTGCTGGTCTGGAACTCCAATTATTCCTTCAACTGTCACTGAAAATCTCAATTTCCCCCTTCCAAACCAAACCCTTGGCCTAAATCTAAATTTTCAAGATTTTAATGACTTAGACGCCACTCTTTACCACAGCAGCTACAACCCATCATCAGTTTACTCATCTTCATCTCCATCATCATTCTCTTCCCCTTCCCATTCTCTTTCCATTGCCACTGAGGAAATTCCTTCAGTTGCAAAATCACAAGAAGGGATTCCTCCTGCAGTGTCTGACCTAACTGAAACTTATGGTGGAGGAGGGTTGCACCAAGTAATGGATGATGAGGAGATGGCAGAGATCAGATCAATTGGAGAACAACATCAGATGGAATGGAATGATACCATGAATTTGGTCACATCAGCATGGTGGTTCAAGTTCTTGAAGACCATGGAAGATGGTCCAGAGGTGAAAACAGAAGATGATGGTTACCATCCATTTGATCAGGTGATGGAATTCCCTGCCTGGTTGAATGCAAATGATGGTTGTTTGCAGCAACATTTTGATGATTACTGCTCCCAAGACTATTACCATGATCCTGCCCTGCCTTGGTAAGACTCGACTTTCAAAATTCATAAGCAATGGTTAAAAATAATAATAAATGAGCAAATGTTTTTTGTTCACAGTAATTGATTCTTGTTATGAAATAAATTAAAAAATTTAGTTTAATTTTGAAAATTAATTTCATATTCTAAAAGTTTGGTCTCCAATCATCAAACTTATGCTTTGAACCCACCTAATCATATACAATTTAGCCAAGAGGTTAGCTACTATCAATTCATCTTTGAACTTTGACATTTGGCTTCTGAAAAATTCATGGCCTTTATTACCTTTGACCCAAGCTAGGGACTGCAGTGCCCAAAAAGCCCAGCATAGTCCATGTTTATATTTATGGGCTGTAATGTAAAGGCTTGCATTAATTCAATTAGCAAATGCTTTTATTTATTGTTATTATTATTTGGTATTAACCAATTAGTGTTGAGTACTAGAAAGAAGTTTATTATTTTATTCCATACAAATACAAAAGCCGTTGACAATTAATGAGTTCACTGATTGTGTTTTTGTATGGTTTTTGTAATTTTGTGATGCACAGCATGGACATTGAAGAAATTGAAGGCATGGATGGGGAATGGCTATCTTGACAAGGATTGATTGTTTTTTGTTAATCAAATCTTTGGCTCCATTGTTCTTTTTTTTTTCCCCCCTTTTCTTTTTGTTCTTTTCTCCATTGATCTTTTTTTGGGGTAGTCTTTAGAAGCTTTTTTCGATCTAAATAAGGTTTGCAAGGATGTTGAATTTGGCAGGCAACCAAGAAAAAAATAATGTACCTAAGGAGTATGCTTATCTCCTTATTGAGAGCTTCTTATATGGAAAAGTATTAGTTTGATGTTAATTCTTTGTCATTTTTAGCTCATTTTTATCTCATTGCAATGTTTTAGAGCAGCACCTCTTTGTATGATATTTAGCAGAATTGTGCATATGCTGCTTTTGCTTTGCTAGCTATTACATTTATGGAATGGTGACAATTGCCTTCTTTATCACTGCTTCCTTTCCCTGGATAGGATGGTGAAAGGAGCAATTAAGACTGAATTTTTCTTTGGGATTAAGAAAAATGGGATTTAAGATGCAAGTACGGTTTCTACTCCTGCTAATGGTTTAGCACATTCTTTATTATTATTATGCGGTATGACCATTACTAGGTATTTAAGCTCATATTTCAAATTCAGAGGTTAATCATACTTCGAGTAAGGCAGGGTTTGGTTTTTTGGGAGTGATAGTAAGTTTTTCTTTTTTCCTTTGAAAAAACATCTTTTTAATTAGATGTTTGTGAAAAAAAATAAATAAATAAATAAAAAAGGAGTGTTATTTAATTGTTTTTAATTTTTATGATTAAAATATGTAAAATTTATCTTAAAAGGAAGCTTTAGTGATATGTGAAGTGTGATTAAAATATCTAAACTCTCCCAGGATCTCATGTCATGGAATTCAGCATCAATCAAGACACACGTGTAGTGTTTTTTTTTTTTTTTAGCCAGTAATTTTATTTTACATATTATTATTATTATTATGATCTCACATGGTAACTTGGATTATGTTATGATTTTAAATTGGTTGGTTCATTTAAGTAATGATTTTGTTGAAAATACTAAATTAATGTCTTGTTAATTAAGACAACAAAGCATGCAGCAAAGTGGACTAATTATTAGTATAATAATAGTTAATTAATGATTAAAGACTCAGGTGTGAAAGAATCCTGTTGAGGATAATTGGTCCAAACTCCACAGTCAAAACTAATCTATAGCAGATGACTTGGGTAGCATGCATGTTTGGAAGATCATGAATCCACTAATCATTGTCCCTAAACAAATATACATTTTATGAAATTTCTTTAATTTTAAATCCTATCCAATTAACTATTAAGATTCTCAATAATATTCTATTAACACTACATGTCAGAGTCTCCTTTTTTTTTTTTTTTTTTTTTTTTTTTTTTTTTTTTTTGGGAATCAGTCAAAGTAACATATAGCACAATCTAATGAAGCTCAAACATGTTAATAAGGACACTTGCCACTTTAAAAGTTTAGTACAAACAAAGTAATTCCTTTATTTCATATTCTTTTAGTACAAAAACATTTCATTACAAATAAATACTACTAATTAAGAGTAACACAAGATTTATTTATTTATTTTTTTCCTTTCAAAATTACTCTTCTCTAACTACAAATATTTATATATAAAGTGATACAAGAGTTTCTTATTCTCTACCATCTAAACTCCTTTCTCTAATAAGTTGAAAAGATCGAAGCATGGTCTTCTCCAATATAATAATTATTTATATATCTTTGTTTTCTTGATAATAATCTTGGCTATTGTAAGGGCTAAATGCTTCCAAGAACAAATTCTTCTTCCTCCAAGGATTCCATCCCATCTCCTCACATATCTCATCACTATGGTTGATACTATAAGTGGAAATACAATGCCTCTTGTAAAACCTGGTGGTTCTTTTCATAACTTCAATTTCTTCAGTTGTTTGTTGAATCATTTTTCCAATACTAGGGAGCTTGAATTTGTCATCAGCCAGTCTAGCTAGCCAAATGCACCTTAACTCTGCTGTGTGCAAATTGGACACACTCTCAATATACCCCACAAAACCCATGTTTGGAATCAATGGATGAATTGTACCTCTGCCAGTAAGTTGAATTTTCATTTTATCAGCTCTAATAAATCATCATATTTTTCTAATAATTATTAGATAAAATCCATTTAAACATGATCTATCTATATTTCTATATATATGTGTGTGTCTGCTTAGATTTTTATACTCCGTAATTATTATCCAAATAAAATAAATTTATTGGGTATTGATTGTTTAGTGATTCAAGTGTCTATCTTATAATATAATTAATCAGAATAAATAGAATTAGTTATTAAGTGTAATCCTGGATGATCTAATTTTTTCGAAAGAAATAAATCTAATTATGCTAAATTAGGGTTGAATTAAGTCCATCAAGGATATCAATTTGGGTAAATATTAAGTAGATTACCTATACAAGGGCATGATTCCAGAGGAGTCTGTTATTAGACTAGAAAAAGGCTGAGGTAATAAATCTTGGAGCTTCTTTTTCCCATCAAAACCAGTAGCAAGAAGCACAACATCAGCCTCCAATTTGGTTTGGTCTTCAAATTCAATACCTCCATTCCAAAACCACCATCTGGATGCTCTTTTGAACAAAATTTTCCCCTTATCTGCCTCTTCAAAGAAATCCTCTGGCAAGATAGCCATTTGACAAGAAGCATAGTCTTCCACAAATGGGTGGTCTGGTTTCAATCCATATTTCACTAGGGGAAGCTTCCACACCAAGTAAGACTCTATGAATTTGGAAATTACCTTTCTCTGCCCAATAAGAAAGTAACAAATAAATAAATAAATATATTATAGTTTTGATCAATAATTATTAATTATATATCATGATCTGTGAAATACCGACACTTTAATTTTAAATATTTCAATAACACAGTTGGATATGTAAATGTATATCGTGTTTTAAAAAATAATTGTAGTATATCTTTATCGTTTTTCGTGTGTATATACGTGCTTGATATATACAACATGATAATAAAAATGTATAGTAGTTGTGTGACAGTAAATATACCATTGGAGATAAAAGAAGGCATAGCAGAGTCTTGAAGAAGCTTTGATTTGGCCTTTCATGGAGAAATTGAGAAGACCTTGTTGAAAAAAACAAGAAAAATGGCAAACCCCATATCCAATATGATGGAACAGTCCAATGTAAAGTCCTTATCACCATTGTGCATGGTTGTCCTTCTGCTCCTTTTTACCAATTTCCAATTGCAATACCAAAACAAGTCAAGATAATATAGAAATTAAGCCATTTTCTCTATCAATTCCAAATGTAGAAATCATATAGAGCCAAATAAACCGACCAAGACCTCATTATGCAATTAATTCTACTAAAGAACAAACTATATTTACCTAATAAATTATATTAGCGAAAATATTAATGCATATTATATATATAAATTATAGCTAGTCAGCTTAATTTCTACAGAACTATATTATTCCATATTCCATCTAGAATTTTTTTTTTTTTAATTTTCTTAGCCTTGCACCTTTCAATGAAATTTCTAGTACTTCACTTGTTCAGTTTTCATTTACAGATTTTTTATATTAAAAATAATAATTATTTATAATTTTAAAAATTAATTGAGTACTTTAATAATAACAATATATAACATGATGAAAATGAATATTTCAAAACCTAATTAATAATATTTGATCCATAGTTATATTTAGTGAAATTGTTTGAAAGATTTCTCTTTTTTTTTATTATTATTATTTTGATTTGATAGGGAGAATGAGATTATTAGGAATTAAATCTTTTTCTTTTTTGTATTATTAATGAAATCAAGTTATTGATATGCAATTTTAATATGTAATATGTGATATACATGTATCTAAAGTTCTACACACACGCCTGGCTAAGACTTGTTTGACTGCTCTAACCAACCAAATAAGTATTTTTGTTAGAGATGTCAGCGGGTTGAGTATGGGATGAATTTTACAAAACTCAAAATTAATTTGCTTAAAAATAAAATACCCGTCCAATTATTCACTCCACTTCGAGACGGGGCGAGTATACCTGTTTATATTTATTTTTTAAAATTTTATTTTCTCATATATATATATATATTTCTACATATTCATACAATATAATTTATATTTCACATAAAAAAATAAATTATAAATTTTTAAAAAATAAAAAATAAATATATATAATATTTAAAAAATAAAAAATATATATAATATATATAATAGGGTTGGATTATAAATTACCCGAACCCGATTCGAATATAAATTAAAAAACTTGTCCCATCCTATTTATTAAACGGGACGAGTATTAAGATCGGAGCGAGGCAAGTATCCGGCTAGCCGAATAAAATTATCATCCCTAATCTTTGTCTATCAAAACATGCAAGCCTTTGCAAGAATGCCCTATTTGCCTCTCAAACTTTATTTATTTATTATCTATTTATCTTTTATTCTTCTAAACTTTTCTTTTCATATTATTATTATTATTATAGATGGGTATACATAGCTTAATTAATTTCATATTACATAATTAAATACAAATAAATGAAATTAATAGTGTAACTGTATATATATATAATAAAATATTAATTATATGAAGGTACCTTGGTTTAGTTTGGCGCATTCCACAGCTAAATCAATAGCTGATTTCTTGTAGCCAACAATGGCAACTTTCTTTCCTTGAAGTAGCTCACGAGCACCATCTCTGTCTAGTTTACAATAATCCATTGTGTGCAAAACTTTTCCACCAAATGCATCTTCACCGTTATTCGGTGGAAACACTGCCATTCTCGCTACATCTCCATACTTCCCTATGCAAACTACAAGAAACTCAAAACCATACCACTGCACCAATATAATAATTATATTTATTAGATCAAGATTAAAATTTCAATAATCATTATTATAAACCTTTACATCAAAATTATTAATCATAAACATAATAATTATATCATATATTATAATTAAGTATTTCCCGTATGTATATTGGGTGTATAATAGAAGTCTGATTACACAAACTTTTCATATTGTAATATGATATTAAAATGGAGAATTAATGTTTTGTTGCACTAAAAAAGAAATGAAAACGCAAAAAATTATCAGTGCATTCGTTACATAAAAAGATAAATTTCATCTTGCACTCATATATCAGGTGTATTCAATAATTTCCTTTGCAGCAGCATGCGAAAGGAAAAGAGAAAATGTTAATATATATATTAAAATGTAAGCTGTTATGTTATATTTAATTAATTAAGCAATAATTAACTAACCTGGACATTTGGGGAGTGGTTTGTCTGTACAGCAACCTCCCAAACAGGATAGCCCTTCAAGAGAGTACCATATTCGTCTGGTTTGACGTCAAGTTGGGTGGTTTGGCGATCACCGATAAACCGAATCGCCACCACCTTAGAATTGAACTTGACAAATTTCAACACATCAAAATGTGTAGCATAGTTATTTAAATATTCCAATATTTCAAGGTATGTGGGAAAACTTGAATTATCCCTTTGAGGCCAAGGGTAATCCGAGAACTCAAAATCACATCGTGGGGTTTGAAGTCTAGTAGAAGCAAATGAACAATGCTTCCATACTCCCCCAATTGAGTCTGTGGCTTCAAAAACCATTGGACTGTAATGGGAGAGCTGTTTAGCAGCCGCGATGCCACTAATACCAGCTCCAATTATCCCTACTTTGTGAGATTGAAAATGGTTTTGCTTATCACTAGCCATACTCAAAAATATTAGCAATTCAATGATATATGTAACTTATAAATTAGTTTTTGAGTTTTGGTGTGTAGGAACTGTAAGCTTCGTAACCCTTTTTATAGAGTTTTTGAGGGGGTGACCATTTATCTTTCACATGAAATTATTACTTTTTTTTTTATTAATTTTGAGAGTATTGCACATGTCATTATTAAGAGTACGTTTCACATTGAATTTAAATCTACTTTTCAAAATTGCGTTTTGATTTTCTATTTATTTTTTTTTTAAAAAAAATATTACTTTTAATAAACCATAATTTGAAAAAAAAAAAAAAGCTAAAAAAAATATTTAATTTTTTTAAATCATAATTTGCTAAACCTTAAATTTTTCAAACTCAATTTGCTAAAAGCTGTCTAACTACAATGCCAAACCAACACTAATTTATTAAGCATACTTAGTTATGTTGAATAGTAGTCCACTCGGTTAATTATTCTTCAGTTTATTTAGTATTTAAAGATAAAAGCATATGCGGATTAAATATTTATTTTATAATGTAGAAAGTCAGATAAAAAAATAATAATAATGGATAGCTCTACAATCAAGATTTGAAACTACTTAAAAGTTAAAAGTCAATGTAATTAAAAATAAAAATAAAAAAACGAAGTAATGAAGTTAAGAGATGCAATTAAATTATTGCCTAGCATATATGTATTATTTATTTATTTATTGGTTTATTGAAAACTCAATAGACTGAAATAATATTGTAGAATACACAATTGGAGATAATTCTCTCCTTTAATATTTCTCACAAAATAAGTGATAATTTTTATAATTTGGGAGATTCGAATACGAGATCTTTCACTTCTCATATCCTTAAAAAAGATGAGAAAATTAATCAGACCACACATGATTGACTTTTATTTATTTATTTAATTTATATTTTTTTTTAACTTGGTAGTACATATAATTTATTTAAAATATCTATCATATTAATTAAAATATTTTTCCGTTTAATTTTTTTTAATTAATTGAGTTTCAATAGAGATTTGAATTCCTAATTTTTCAATTTTAGAGATAAGTTAAGTACCACTTATTCAAAAATTATTTCGAAAAAAAAATTAAAATGTATGCATAATACCGAGTAACACATTAACACTAAAAAAAATTATTCGATTAAGGAGTAGAGGACAGTGACTTAGCTACCAAAGTCATTGGTCAGTGCAATCATGATTTTGCTTCACATGAAAAAATATAAGTTATTTATAAAGATTAGTTAGTATAAGGTACTACTTTGAATTCCATGCGTTCCCATGGATATATCTATAATTTGACCTTAAATAATTTTTATTCTTTATATATGTTTTCGTGTTTTTCTGAAGACGTCAACCCTTTTAGTTGAGATTATCTAATGTTAAATTGCCAATAGTTTTATTTAATCCATAGTCTGCTTACACTGTGGATGATGTTAATCATAAATCATGATACATTGTTAATTATACATACATCTTCTTAATTAATTATAAATATGAACATGCCATTGTTTGGTATAACCAATATCATCCAGATTAAGAGAGAATATACATAGTTGGTGGATTCTATGGTTACTCAAAGTAACTATAAAATCCACCATATCCAGTTATTATCATTTCTAGCATACATATAAAGTAATAATTTTTTTAAGATACAGTACGATTTTGCACTTATTGGGTAATAAGCATCGGAATATATATATATATGAAATTTTTTTCTTTTAAATATTAATTAAATGTATTGTTTTAACTTGTAATATCACGTTATTTATTCAATAGTTGAATAATACTCGTGTTTGAATTTTTTAATAATAAATTTATCGTGTCGTGTTTATATTGAATCATCTCTAATTTTATAAATATAGACATATCATATAAATACGAATGATCATCCCTAATTTCATTGATATAGACAAATTGTTAAATGACATGAGAAATTTTTTGTCTTTATTAATTATTTCTTCTTTCTTCTTCAACATCTCTTTTGAATATTAATTATATTATATTCTTCTTTGTTTATTACCTCTACAATTGTTTGTTGTGTGATTCAGTTTCTAACAGCTATATAAGAATATAATTCTCTACCAAAATAAAGACTTTCTATAAAAGAGACATTTGAAATTCTACATATGCATGAATCTCTCTTCCTTTCTCCTCTTAGTGTGACTATATGCACCTTTGATGCAAAAGAAAAAATGGAAGAGGAAACCTCCAAGAAGTTAAAATACTGAACCTCTACATAAAGATGGCTATACTTGAATTTAGAGTATATAAACCTTAATTAACAAAACGCATAAATATTAATTTATATATATGGAAATAAATAAAGATTTAATAATGTGCACTTTGAAACCTATACATGCATTACTTGTCTTCATGATTTTGATAGATTTTATAAAGCAAATGACTAATTTAGTAAAAGATATTGACAAATATTAATAAATTTGCCATGTGTTCTATTAAGAATCAATCTCACATTGAAAAAATACACTACAAATATATGGGTATAGAATAGTTTAAACTTGATTATCCAATTAGTTAGTTCTAACATTTTAATGATGGTTGACCCAAACTCATTAAATTCAATTCATTTATGAGTTTAACTTATACTCAAATTAAGTCATTTTTACCTTTTCAATTTAATGAGTGAATTTTTATAAATGGTTAATATATGGTGAGAGTCTATCACCTAATTGGCTAGTACTAGTTATTTTTGTGGGCTTAACCTATACTCAATTTAAGTCATTTTTACCATTTCAATTCAATGAGTAAATTTTTATAAATGGTTAATATATGGTGAGGGTCTATCACCTAATTAGCTAGTACTAGTCATTTTTGTGGGCTTAACCTATACTTAATTTAAGTTATTTTTACCATTTCAATTCAATGAGTGAATTTTTATAAATAGTTAATATATGGTGAGGGTCTATCACCTAATTGGCTAATACTAGTCATTTTAGATATGATAGTGCCCAATATATCAATATGTGTTGTGTGTATGTGTTTGTGTATTAACACTCTCTTATATTTGTCTTCTTCTCCATTCATAAAAATTAACATGATATCAATTCCGAAAGATTTAGATTTCAATTCCAGAAGATTCGATCACGTTTCAGGGGAGGATTTCAATTTCAAGTGACAACTGAGCATCAAAGTCAAATCCCAATTACACTTGAGGGGTTTTATTAGAAAACTACAAACTACAAAAAATAGTCTCACATCAAAAAATTACAAAATAATAAAAAACCATATAAGTAACAAATGATCAACCATCTAAATGACTAGTACTAATCATTTTGATTATGTTTGAATTCAAATCTTTCTCCTCTCATCTTCACCTCCTACCTTTTCAATTCAATTAAAAAATTCAAATTATCACATTTTCCAAGAACCATTAGTGCTATCAATTATTATAAAAGGAGTTTGTTGCACAGCCACCATGCAAATTCCTTGATCATCATGTGCTTGTTGCTTTTCAAGAAAACGATGTTTTTGCTCTACTAAAAAATAAAATTATAATCTTCTTCTCGTTTGATTATTGCAGCCCTTATTAATTGATTGATTTGCCAATCAAACTTTAATAAAAACAACTTTTTATTATTATACTAAGGCTTAATTTAAAAAAAAAAACTAAATTTTAGTAAATTTTATCACAAACTTATAATTTTGATAATTTCATGAAGTAATTTTTAAATATTTACAATTTATTATCAATTCGATTAATTTGAAATTAACTCTAAATTTTATTTATTTATTTGATTAATCTAAATTTATTGTTTTTTATTTAATTTACATTATCAAATTTAAAATTATGCGATATTGCATGAAATATTTAAATTTTAACTCATCAATTAGAATATAGGAGAAAAGTATAGATATTCATTTTTAAAGGTGTTTTGTATTAGTTTTTTTTTCTTTTTTTCTCATTATCATTAAATAGTTTAGTATATATTCCCTCCGGTTCTCAATAACTGTCTTTTTAGAAAAGTAATTTTGTTTTAATATAATTGTTGTTTTAAGAGTTCAATACAACATTTATTAGTTTTTTTTTTCAACTTTACCCGGATACCAATTCCAATATTTTATATGTTTTTTCTTATTTGGTGAGAGAAAATAAGGGTATATTTGTCCATATTAATTAAAATTAAAAGTATTTAATAGTTTTCTTAATATGTGTGCATCCTCCTAAAACGACAGCTATTGTGAAACGGAGAGAGTATATGTTATATTATTTTTTAGGCAAATTACTATTTAATCTCTGAATTTTAATCTAATTAACTAACTCATCTCTACTTTTTAAAAAACTAACTAATTCGTCCTTGCATTTTAGTTCCTCTGACTATTTAGTCGTTCCGTCTATTTTTTTTTTTATAATTTTTCGTTAAAAAATTTAAAAGAAAATTAAAAACAAAAACAAAATAATTTTTTTGGCAGATAAAATAAAATAATTTTGAAAGACCAAAATACCCTCTTTTATGTTATGGTTCTTAATCCTCAACTTCATCTCCAACTTCCTTTCTTTCTCTTGCTTCTCCTCACCACTGCAACCACCACGAGCACCACCTCATCCTCCTTTTTCAGCTCCTCTCTCAGTACAAAACTCCACCAATAATTTGTAATCCAGCCAAAAGGAAAAGATTCGCAAAATAGCCTTTGGTTTGGGTCTTAGAGGTAAAGGCAAATAAAGGAATTTCCAAGGTTTTATTTGAGTAAAAACTAAAAAGTCTTAAAAAGTAAAATTATAAGTTATTAATTATAAACCCATTTTCAGTTTCTTGTTAAATTACAACAAATTTATATATTTATTTATTAAACTACTAATTTGATAAAACCCACCTCACAACCACGGCGTATCGCCATTGAAGGAGAGGCCGGATGAAGACGACGGTGGAGATTCAAGGATGGAAGGGAGGTGGGGCCACTGAATTTGCTTTGGTTTCTATAGATGACGGTGCTCTTTACAATGCTGCATTTTATGGGTTAATTAGTTTAGTTCAATATTTAAATAATCATTGATTAATTATATTCCTAATTTTTGCTCATGTTTCTTTCTTTCTTTTAGTTTTATATTTTTGTTAGATTATAAGATTAAGTAGGATTTTAGCAGAATTTGTTTTTTTATTCTATGAAGCTTTGTACAAATATATGATCCTGCTTGTTATTCTTAATAATGTATTACTTTGTTGTAAAAATATGCAAAATTAATGATGGGTTGTTTTTTTTATGAGTGAGATAAAAAATTTAAGAGCAAATGAGAGGTATTTTGGTATTTTCATATGCATTTAACGGTAAAAATGGACGAAAAGACTAAATAGTCAAACAAAATTAAAATATAGGGACAAACTAGTTAGTTTTTCAAAAAATAAGAATGAGTTAGTTAATTAGATTAAATTTCAAGGATTAAATAGTAATTTGTCTTTATTATTTTTTTTTTTTATTAATGAAGCTAGATTATTTACATTAAAATTACAGAATTTATTAAAATAAAAATAAATAAATGTAGAAAAAAAAAAAATAGATTTCATGACCTACCAAGTTTCCGAAAGGGCGATCAAATTCCAAAGAAAGGAACAAAATTAATGTAATCTCATTTTCTGAAAACAAGAGTACCAAAGTTATGAAAGATTTGGAAAAATCAAAGGAGCTTTTGACAAATCCGTGTGCTTTCCACTTAGCTGCCTTTGTCTTATTTTTCTGGCAATGGAGAGAAAATTCTAAGGCTACCCTCTATAACAAGCAGACAATTAAAATTTTCCTATCCAATATTAAATGTACACGTTTCTCCGATCTAAAATTAAGAGGTATCGAATTCAATTTTTAATCAGAGTTAAATTTATTAAATAATATAAAAAATTAAATATTTTTTTCACTAACAAAAAGATAATATAAATATCTTATCAGTGAAATTTCTTATTAAATTAATCTCATACATCAAATTCATTGATTTGATTTACGCCATAAAAATATATTTATAGTATTGGCAAAAATTTTCTAGACATAACTTGGAATCACAAAAAACTTGTATTTCACTCTTTTATAATAAAGAAAATATTTTTCACTCAATTTTTTGTTGTATATATGTGATTTATGAATTGTCATTTTTTTTAAGTTGAAAAAAAAAAAATCTGTTACCAATAAAAAAAATTATATTAATTATTATTAGGCCAATTATGTGCAATGACGAGCTAGGGACCACCAAAATATAAAAATTTTTAAGTATAAAATTATAAAAATTTGATCATGTATTGTATTTGGCCTTCTTTATTTTAGGTAAAAATTTTCTATAAATATATAAAAATTATTTTAATTATATATACCACATTAATGTAAATTATAATTTAAAAAATTTGATCCCTATAAAAAAAATTTCTAGCTCTGTTACTGAGTATGTGAATGCTTGAACATGCTATTAATATTTTTCTAAAAGATTTATTTGATTTTAATAACTATAATTAGAGCTGAGCACGGTTCGGTTCAAGTTGATGTTGAGTTAAGAACCAGTACCGTACCAAATTAAAATTTTCGATATGGTTCTTGCCCTAAATTCCAAATTTCTTACAGTTCAGTACTTCTACAGTACAATACTAAAATAATTTAATATCTCAGTTCGATCCGATATTATCGAGTATTATGCTCATCTTTAGACCTAAGGTTTATATGTTAATGGGTGTTATTAAAACTTTTATACATATATCAATATATATAGAGGAAATTACCCCATATACTCTTTTTTAATTTTTAATTATAATTTTACTCCCACTTTTATTTTTTTTATATTTTTATCATCTCTCATTTATTTTTATACTCTCTTTTTATTTTTTGTTAAAAAAATACATTCTTTACATTTTGTGGCTCTTGCTTTTTTTGTTGTTGATGATGACAATCAATTTTGACTAGATTTCATACTTTCTCTTTTTTAATTATTATTATTACTATTAATTAAATCATTCTAGCCTTTGTATTATTTTAATATCATAAAAAATAAATTTATCTTATTTTTTTATATGTATATATTATTTTTATTACTGCAAAAATTTAGCTAGAAGCAAAAATTCAAAATTAATTATTATTATTATTATTTATTTTTAATTGCATTTATTTTTACAATTCTTGAAGTACTCTTTCCTCAATATATCATTTTTTTTTTTAAAGAAAAGTCTCTATATATAATTCTATTTGCCAACCACGAATAAGCTAATTTGTGTATAATTTCATGTACATCTTTTCCACTTTCCCATATATTCCAAAAACATACTAATGATTTTAATTTCTTTTTTAAGTTTTAATTAATTCTTACAAATCTTTTTATGTCTAGCTTATCCTCTTATAAAGTGAGAAAATCAAATATGACATTTTATTACTGCAAAAATTTAGCTAGAAATATTTGCCGTTTTCATTTGTTGAATCAATTTGACATGGCAAAAGCTGATCTTGATTTTTCTTAGGAGTGAATATAGTGAAGCTAGTTCTATGCTTTATGATTTCTTGCAAGAGCTTTATATTATTCAGGTTTTGACAGTTTGTAGTGTATTTCAAGTATTCTTCTCTCCCTACATAATTGATTTATATGTGCATATATGTTTATTGATTTATATATAGTTTTCTTTATTATTATTATTATTATTATTATTATTATTATTTATTTTTAATTGCATTTATTTTTACAATTCTTGAAGTACTCTTTCCTCAATATATCATTTTTTTTTTTAAAG
>CATKHJ010156610.1:0-27958 GCA_949750685.1 Vernicia montana | reverse complement strand
AGAGTCCTGCCTGTAGGGTTGTAGTTTAAGAAGGATTTGATCCCCAATTTCAAAAGTTCTGTCACTTCTTTTGCTGTCTGCAAATTGCTTCTGTCTATTTTGAGCTATAAGTAGTTGATCCTTCAATAGTTGAGTCATATTTTGTTTTTGTTGCAGGAATTCTCTACATATGGTACTACTGTATTAATGGCAAGCAATAGGGAAACTTGCACTGGTGGTACTCCATACAATGCTTGAAAAGGAGTCATCTTCAAGCTTGTATAATAGTTGGTGTTGTACCACCACTCAGCTAGAGGTAACCATTTACTCCAAACCCCTGGTTTCTGAAAGCACATACATCTGAGGTAGTTTTCCAAGCACCTGTTGACCCTTTCAGTCTGTCCATCAGACTGAGGGTGGTAGGCAGTGCTTAAATTCAGCTTCACACCTACTAATTTGAACAATTCCTGCCAAAAAAGGATAGTGAATACCTTATCCCTGTCTGAGGTAATGTCCTTGGGCATGCCATGCAACTTATAAATGTTGTTAAGGAACAACTGAGCTATCTTGGAAGCTGTAAAAGGGTGAGCAAGTGACAAAAAATGAGCATATTTGGTGAATCTGTCCACCACCACTAAAATAGTGTCTTTACCCTAAGACTTAGATAGTTGTTCAATGAAATCCATTGAAATGGATTCCCAAGCTTGTGAAGGAATAGGTAACTGTTGCAGCAAACCTGGGTAAGGAACATTCTCACCCTTACACCTTTGGCATACCTCACACTTCAACATACATATCAGATTTCATTCTATGCCAAAAGAAGTTTGCTTTCAATCTGTTGTATGAACCACTAATTCCAGAATGACCACCCAAGGAAAAGTCATGAACAACCTGCATCAATTTTAGCTTAAGTTCCCATTTATCACCAATATAAATTATGTTTTTGTACCTCAAAACTCCATGGTGGTATGTGAAATGGGGTTTCACATCAGGTTTAAGCATGATAGACTGTATAAGTTGTTGGATATGAGTGTCCCTTTCATAACTGTCAATCATCTCCTGCATCCATAAGGGTACCATAGTAGTTGCTAAACTGTAACAGTCACCCCGCTCTTCATTTGTGAAATCTCTCCTTGATAATGCATCTACCACTTTGTTTTCCACCCCCTTTTTTTACAAAATGCTATAGTCCAGCCCAAGCAATGTAGTCAGTCCTTTCTTTTGTACATAGGTGGTTATTTTATGTTGTAGCAGATGTTTAATGCTGTCATGATCAGTCTTGATTATGAAGTGTGTATTCTCTAAATAGTGTCTCCACTTAGTTACAGCAAACAAGATAGCCAAGAACTCTCTCATATATTGAAAGGTCTTGGTTCTTAAGACTCAGAGCCTTGCTGATATAGGCAATTGGTATGCGCCCTTGCATCAAAACAGCACCAATTCCCTTGCTGCAAGCATCAGTCTCTAGGATGAAAGGTTGCTCAAAGTCTGGGAAGGCCAAAACTAGAGGAGTGCACATAGCTTCCTTCAATTACTGGAAAGTTGTTTCAGCCTTTGAATTCCAAATAAAAGCATCCTTTTTTAGCAAGTTGGTCAATGGTTTACTAATGATACCATAGCCCTTCACAAACCTTCTATAATACCCAGTCAGACTTAAGAATCCTCTTAAGCTCTTGAGATTAGTAGTTCCAGGCCAAGAATTCATTGCTTCAATCTTAGATCCATTAATACTCACTCCTGCAACAATGATCACATGTCCTAGGTACTGCACCCTCTCTTGAGCAAAAGAGAATTTAGACATTTTAGCAAATAACTGGTTTGTTTGCAATATCTGCAATGCTATTTCCAAATGATGGACATGATCATCTATTGTCTTGCTGTATACCAGTATGTCATCAAAAAAGACCAAGATGAACCTTCTCAAGTAAGGTTCAAACACCTTGTTCATGAGAGACTGAAATGTTGCAAAAGCATTAGTTAAGCCAAAGGGAATAACTAAGAACTCATAATGACCCTGGTGAGTTCTGAAAGCTATTTTGTATGAATCAGAAGGAAGCATCCTGATTTGGTGATAACCAACTCTCAAATCAAGTTTTGAGAAGTAGGCTGCTCCATGTAGTTCATCCAGTAAGTCTTTAATGATGGGAATGGGGAATTTGTTTTTAACATTAATAGAGTTTAATTGTCTATAGTCAACACAAAACCTCTAAGTGCCGTCTTTCTTTTTCACCAATAAAACTGGTGATACAAAAGGACTGCTGCTAGGCTGCATAAGTGAGTTGGCCAGCATTTCAGCTACTTGTTTCTCAAACTCAGCTTTTTGGTAGTAGGGATATCTATAGGGTCGGAGGTTCACAGGTTGAGAGCCTTCTTTGAGTGGGATAGCATGGTCTTGGTTTCTATAAGGTGGTAATGACTTAGTTTCATCAAAAACAGCAATGTAGTGTTGTAGCAAGGAGTTGATTGGCTCAAGTATGATGTTTGGGATTGTTTGACTAGGTGAGTTCATGGTATATTATAGTTGTTCATCTGGTGGCACACAAGTAATTGCAAAGAATTAAGATGTAGCTTGCTGCCAACCTTTTTTCAGAAGACTCTGCAATCCTTTTGCTGACATGAATCTCAGCCCTCTAGTCTCTTTAATTCCAGTAAGTTCTATAAATTTTCCCTCCCTAGTAAAAGAGAGTTTCATTTGTTGAAAGTCAAAAAAAATAGGGCTATAAACCTTCATCCAATCCACTCCAATAACCATGTCATGCCCCCCTAATTTGAGAACTCTGAAATCATAAATGAAATCATGAACCTGCATTCTCCATGTAAATCCCTTGCAAACATGCCTACTCACCATGGACTGTCCATTTGCAACAGTCACCAGTAGTGTCTTAGCCTTGGTCAATACTCTCCCAGCTGCCTTAACCATTTTTTTCATCCACAAAACTGTGAATACTACCACTATCAACCAATATGATTACCATTTTCCCATTTACTTCCCCTTTAATTTTGAAGGTGTTTCCAGTTTCAGTTCCTTCAATCACATGCATAGAAATGCCTATGTCTTCTTCTTGCTCCCCTTCAACTACTGCATCAATAGCTTCTTCAGCCTCCAACTCCTCCTCTTCTATAACAATTAAAGCATTGAGTTGTCTATTTTTACAAACATGGCCAACATAATACTTGTCACCACATTTGTAGCATAGACCAGGGTTTCTTCTGTAAGTAGTGTTACGGGTATTTGGTTTTACTGTTTCTGTGGTTTGGACAGTGGTTTCAGGTTTTTTGGTAGAGGTTTCTGGCTTGCTTTCAATTTTGTTTGGCATTTTGGAGTAATAAGGGCTAGGTGACCAAGCTTGTTTTTTAGTAGGTGAGGTTGTTTTTGTTGGAGCTCTCTGCTTCTTGAATAAGGAAGCAATGGATTGTTCCTGCAATTTAGCCTGCTCACAGGCCTGAAGGAGGGTATTGGGTTTAAAAATTTTGACCATAGGCCTTAGTTCCTTGCTTAACCCACTAACAAACCTTGAAACAAAGTAGGTCTCATCTAACCAAGGATGATGCTTAAGCATTAAGGACTTAAGCTCCTCAAATTTCTCTTGGTACTCAGTAACAGTCCCTTTATGTTTCATTTTGTTGAACTCCTCCACTACATCCTCAACACTCAACTCCCCAAACCTTTTACATAAGTCTTCAGCAAACATATCCCAGGTTCTATTCAGATTCTGCATTTGTCATCCCTGGAACCACACATCAGCTTTCTCTCCAAGATAAAGAGAAGCAATATCAATCTTTTGATCTTCAGCAATACCATACAGCTGAAAGTATCTCTGACATTTTCTAATTCAAGTTCTAGGGTTATTACCATCAAAAGTGAATAACTCTACTTTTGGCATTCTGTTCACAGCTCCTAAATTAGAAAATGAGTGATCAGACTCCCTAGAATTAGTGGTTCTAGGAATCCCAATATTAGGATTAGGAAGAATACTGTCACCTGTAAATTTGTTTCCTCCTAGGTGAATCTGCCTTGGAGAGTGCTCTGTGATTCTGATGCCAGCATTTGGGGTTAATCTGGTTGAAGTTTTAGCAGGTTGAGCAATGGTAGCTGTAGTGGGAGTTGTGTGTGGCTGGTTGGGATTCTGAGCTTTCACCATTTCCATCAGCTAGGTCATTTGAGACTGCAAGGTTTGTTGTCCATACTAAATGTTCTGAACAGCAACTTGTTGGTCCTGGAACTTCTTGTTCTGCAACTCCAAGTTCTCATACATTTCTTTCATGAACTCTTGTGTGGTTGAATCAATCTGATTCAATCTTTCTTCCATGCTTTGCATTTGACTTGTTTCATTCACAGCAGCTTTGTTTTTCTTGGCCATAATGAATTGAGCTAATGTTTCCTCAGGTTCGTTCAGCTCTGATACCAAACAGTCATGTTAGGATATTGAACAAAAATTTAAGAATTATAGCTTTTAGAATTAAGCTTGAAGAAGTTTATACCAATACAGATAAAATAGGATAAGAATAATAGAGATAAGAAGGGAGAAGCAAAAGAAATATATATATATATATATATATATATATATATATATATATATAGAGAGAGAGAGAGAGAGAGAGAGAGAGAGAGAAACTAAGAAAATTCTTTGATTAATTCACTGATGATTTCTGTATCCTTACAATTTGTATAATAAAAGACTCTTTGCAAATATTCCTCATTCTGTCACAATACAAAAAGACAAATCCAGCTAACAATAAAAACAAACTACAACTATAGAAACTAAATGACAAATACAAATAAGAACTTTGCATTGCTGAAATTGAGAGTTGGTTATGCTGCTGATCTCATTCATTCTGCTGACTTAAGCTACTGGTCCCCATCTTTGGTAAACTCCTAGGCCAATTCTTCTGCTCGGTTCTCCCCTCGGTTCTCCCTTGGTTCTCCAAATTCATCTAGGCTTGGAAGCTAACCCATCATCCATATCAGCTGATGATCTCAAGTCCATGACACATATATTCTATGTTCTCCTATGCATTTCATGCGGTATTTTTGTTGAATGAATCATATGCTTTCTTTTTTCTTTCTCTTTCTACTCCATTGCTCTTCAAGAGCTTTTTATTTCTTTTATTTGCTTAAATCCCTAAAATTCAAAACCTGGCATCAAATGCAAGCACAGCCAATGAAATTGCCTAGAATTTCTTCATGGTCAAGGAAAACTCTGCCATGTAAAGACATGCTATTTCTCCTTTAGATTCTATACTGCAATGTTGAATGAACCCTCTGCTTTTCCATCTTCTGTTTCTAATCCCTGTCAATTGCAGAGCTTTTTGTATCTCTTAACCTGCTGAAATTATCTCACACTTCATAACTTCACATTTATTGAATCAATTCTCTCTTCCTTTTGGCTACTTAGACTGAAATTTCAAAATTATCACTGTTGCCCACTTTATTTCCACCACCTTCCTTGCAAGAAAGGCCTTTTATCTCAAATTCCCAACGCCGTCTTGCATAAGTTAAATTGTAAGCAAATATATGGACTTATTGAACAACAGAGTGACAGAAAAAAGGGAATATGAGGAGCTTCAACAATTTGACATTTACCGCTGGTCACCACTCTTAAGTCATAATAATCAGAGTGTATTTTCTGATATGAAGGACATGCAACAGGGAAGCAAGAGAACTATCCAGTTTTATCAATCAAATCTACCCAAAATGCCAGGAATGGTAGCACAAGTCTAAATGAGTTGTACACAACATTGATAGGTCTACCCACGCAGATACTATAATCAAATGATACCTAAAATCATGTTGTAATGAAATTTGGAAACTTTTGATTAGTATATTTGTATTCTAAAACAATTATCATAAGCAAATTCAAAGAGTCATTTAAGTACCTTAGATTAGACATATTCACCAATAGGTCCCCACAAGCAGATTGTTGAGAATAAGCCAGTTCATGCTGTAAGGAACTCTATACTTTAATCTTGCACCAGAAGACCCTGTAGTCATTCCTTTCAAAGCAGAGTATACCCACTAGTTGCTCCATGGCATCAATAAACGAGAGATTGCTATCTGCTGAAAATCATGTTCCTCAGATTTCATGCCAGAAGACCCTGTAGTCATTCTTTCAAAGCAGAGTATACCCACTATTTGCTCCATGGCATCAATAAACGAGAGATTGCTATCTGCTGAAAATGATGTTCCTCAGATTTCATGTTTCCAATCAGATATCCAAATTAGACTTATAAATTTTCTGTGTATGCGCCTATTTTCTACTTTTTCCTCTAACCACGCTCTCTCCCTTAGGAATCACATGTTGATCTCTCTTGTCTCACCCACTGTTTGTCTTTGCATTTCTGGTCTTGTATTGGTTCTTTCAAGATCTTCCGAACTTTTGGATCATCTGAAAACCCATTTAATCTCATATCATTATAATATTCTCTGGCCTTGTTTAATAGACCACATCTAGCTAGTCCTTCCACCAAAACTGTATAATGTGTCAAATTAGGTGTTACTTCATGTTGCTTCATTTCTACCCAAATTTTCAATGCATTCTCAGGTTGCTCCAGCTTGAAGAATTTGACAAGAATTAAGAGAAAGGTATCCTCAGAGGGAGCTAAACCAGCTACTCTCATTCGGTTGAGGACTTCCAAAGTTGCTTCAAAACCAGTACCTTCAAGAAGTGCATGGTAGGTCTCCATTGTTGGGCAGATATTCTCCTCTACCATGGTGGTCAATATGTTTCTTGCTTCTGCTAGCTTTTTTCCCTCACATAGGGGACGTATCATTGAGTTGTAAGTGGTAGAATCAGGCTGCAATCCACTTTCTTTCATTTTTTCAAGGACCTTAAAAGCTTCTTTCAAGCAGTTCTCACAAGTTAGTACATAAATCAAAGAATTATAAACCTCAATGCCTGGGACCAAACCTCTTTTCTTCATTTCATCATAAAGTCTTAGAGAGTCAAAAAGATTCCCAACCTTTGAGAAGCAGGATATCATGTGTGTATAAGAAGTTGCATTGGGTGCAATACAGCATTTTGACATTTCCCTCCAAACTCGCTTTGCTTCAAGCACATCAGTACATATATTACACCATCCATTGAGAATAATGTTAAATCCCTCAGTCCCCAATGGGAAGAGCTTCTTATTAACAAGCATAAACTCTTCAGCCTCTTCAATGTTTCCATGCTTACAAAGAGCATTTAGGAGGGTATAGAATGCTTCTTCATCAGGGCTGATTCTGAACTTCTCCATAACATCAAACGCCTGAATAGCTTTGCCTGGACAATTTGCTACTGCATATCTAGCAAAAAAAAAGGAAAAAAGAAAAGGTGAAATAATGTAATCTGAACATATTCAGTCTCAAGGAAGTAATTAGTAACTCTATTGAAGCTCTAACAATTCTTGCACTCAAATTATAGGAACCCTTTTTCTCCTCCAAAATTTGCAAAGAGACACCATCATGCCAAAATAAACAAGGTGTTTTTTTTCTACTGTTCCCCAAACAAAGTAATGTTTTTTTCTTAGCTAGCATCATATAGAGAACTAAAAAACATAAGCTTCAGCAATTTTAAAGAGGAAAAGTTTTGATTAAATTTTACAAAGCAAATTCTTTGATTAGTTCTACAATAATTAGCAAACATAAATATGCATTCAATCAAACTTGAAAAAGGCAAATGAAGAACCCAAACTCACCTATCAATCATAACGAGCATCGCCTGCCGAGGGTTCATCAAAGACCGATGCAAATCTCGAATCAAAATCCAAGCAACGTTGAATTTTCTATGACTACCCAAAACCCATACCACCAATTCACAAGATTTTTCATCAACACAGCCCCATTTCTCTCCCCATTTGAAAGCCAAAAACGCCGGTCTCCACTCCTTCCTTAGTTCCCAAATCAACGAATAGACCAAATTTTGATCGGCTCTAATGCCTGACTCATCAACAGACGCCACAGCCTCTGCTTCTGTAGGAAAGTAGGCAGCCCGTTTGAGTGAATCGATAAGGCGAGGTTCGAGAGTATCATGGGTATGAATTCTGAGTTGAATAAGCTCAAACGGGTCTTTGAAACTTTGGGTGGAGAAAGATTGGAAAGTAGAGAAATGGACAGGGTTTTGATGAGGTATTGAAACTGCTCGATGAAATGCCCCAGAGGAAAAGGAGAGAAGTGGATATAAAGTAAAAGGAGACGGAGACGGAGACGGAGACGGAGAGGAAGGGGAAGTGATGAAGTGGAGAAGTAGAAGAAAACGTTCGTTATAAGATCTCTGCAGCTTTCTTGCAATGGTATGGAGTGACATGAGAATCTAGCAAAGAGAAGAAATCACAGTTTTTTGGGAGCCAAAATTTTAAACCATTTGCATATGATATATACACATACAGCTTCCAAAGTTTCATTCTTTACAAACGTCAGGTCGCATAGTGACCTCTTTAATAATACTCCTTCCCTTCCGTCACACAAGAATTAGATGATAATTTAGTTTTTAAAAAAAAATTCCAAAAGTACATTTGCAATAAGCCACGACCTAAAAAGATTAATTTCTTGAAACCTAATTCTTGTATTAGTGAATATTAATTAATATATTTTTGAAAATATAAATACAACTAATTTAAATAATGAATTTATCAATATCAATATTAAATAAATAAGAATATTTTAGTAAAATACTATCTAAACTACTCTTCTAAAATGGAAATGTGCCTATAATTTGGAACGCCTATTATAAAAAGTTTGTCTATCAATTTAGGACAGAGAGAGTATAATATACTTATCTTGCTCATGTTTAGTTTTATAAATTTTTAATATTGGAGCTTTTAATTAACATTATCTTAAAAATTATGCAACAGTAAAGCCAACTCTTTGCAGAAATTATAATTAAAAAAAAAAGATTATTAGTGTTCAACCCATACATGTTTCAACTTCCAAAACATTTTACTTGGAATTTTTCACACTTATTATGAGAAATAAACAACAACAGCCTGCAATTGGATAATTATAGTCTCTAGCAATCATGAACATAATGAAGAGGCAATCTAAAGGGGACATTATATTATTAAACACATTGTTGATCCTTGCAAAACATTCTTCAATTTGTTTGCCTGAGTTTGAGTTTGTGTTTTTCCATAACTAAATTACAACTTGCATCATACAATGTAAGCCTAAAAAAAGCTTCCTTTGAAAATAAATAAGCAAATGCATATTATCTTAAAGCTATCAAGATGACATTAGGCAAAAGCATTACAATAGTATTAAATGTTGAAACCCACTTGTGTTTAGGGTTTTGGGTTGAAAAACACTTGCACAAAATTAATTGGACTAGGTCCAATACTCATTCACTAATATGGCATCTCTCTTCTTCAACTTTCAGTTTCAGTCCAAACTTACATCATTATCGGTTCAAGTCATCTATCTTCTTCAGCTTTAGTCTAACACATCTCATCATCATCAGTCCAACAATGGATTCCATCATCAGTCCAAGTTATCTTTCTTCTTCAGCTTCAGTCTGGACTGAACTCATCTCATTATTAGTCCAACAATGGAGATTTGAACATTGGTCTCAAGATCTAGCCCGTTTAGACATAGCTAAAGCCAATTGTTTTTGTGCAATTGAGTGAGCCGGTATTGAACCTAACTAAAGTCAATTGGTTTTGTGCAAGTAAATTTCAACACTTGTCCACTTACAAGTTCACGTGTGTACAGTTCTATGGACTTTAATAAATAATAGCTAAATAATGAATGATGACAAGTAATTAAGCGATTACAAGAAAGTCATTTAATACAAATAATTGAGGAGTAGATTGTTAATAGAAATTTCAGATAGAATACTGAAATAAAAGCTGCAATACATGGAAAACTAAGTTAGCCTCAAGTACATGTGTATAACATATGAATATTTGGTAGAGAATTCATTTCACAGGAAACAAAAATATAGGCAGCCTCCATTACATAAGCATCAGAGCATTTCTTCAAGCAACTTGAGCAGACTTCTACAGGGCAGCAGCTTTCATTAATGAAGCTATTTTACAACATTAGTCCTTGTTTGACATCTGTATCATCTCAAGAACGCACCACATGGCTGAATACCAGAGTTCTTCACCTTTGTTTCTAGCAGTTGCAAGAAGACCAGAACTTCGATTAATTCCTCCAGTATATTGCAATCTTTCTAGTTCCGTTGTGAACTGTTGAACTTGATGTCTAACTATCCATTGAAATGGTTTCAGCAGAGATTTAATAAAGGCTTAAACTTAAAAGGCCTATCAATGTGCACCTGTAGGGATGGTGAAGAGTGTTGGACAGTGCATCACCATGTGTGAAGAAACATGTTTGTCATTTATGGCAGAGATTGGAGAACCATCCAAAACCTCCCCAAATTCATTACTATTTGTGTCATCTATTTCTGATACAAAAGGATGATCTAGTAGCATCTCAGCAGTGAATCTAAACTGAGGATTTTTCACTAAACACCTTTTCAAGAAATCCTTAGCATCCTTTGAAATATCACAAGGAATTTTAGGCAATTCATACCTATCAGCAATCTTTTGAATAATTTCATCAGTTTCCATGTCAGGTTTTGAATCCCAAATTTTCTTCCCAGTAAACATCTCTAACACTATACATCCAAGAGCCCAAATATCAGAGTGAGACTCCTGAATATTCTCAACCACAGTCTCTGGTGCCATATACAAAGTAGTCCCTCCAATACAAGAATCTAACTTTCTCCTCTTATTGTTCCTTTCAGATTTCTTAGCCAATCCAAAATCGGCAATTTTGGGCACAAAGTCACCATTCTCAGCAGACACAAGTAACACATTGTCAGGTTTCAAATCACAATGCACATAACCACGTTTGTGAATATAATCAATGCCTTTAAGAATAGACTTAGTGTATCTCTTCACATCAGACTCAGGCAATCCACAACCACCAGACCTCTTTATAAGATCAGATAGGGTTCCTCCAGAAGCAAACTCTAACAAGAGATTGTAAAACATCTGTCCATTATTGTTAGTAGTAGTTTCTTCACCAAAACACTGGAGAATGTAAGGACAATCAAGAAGATGGTTAAATACCACTTTCTCCCTCTGAAGCGAACTTGAAGCAGAGACCTCCGCTGTTTTGACAGCCATAATTGGCGGATAAATTCCGATTCTTGATCTGGGTTTCTTCAGATATGCTAAATATACAGAGCCAAACCCACCTTTACCTATTAATTGCCTTCTCCACCATGCTCCTCCATGATTATCTTCTATTTCCTCAACCTCAATCTTTCTCTTCATTTCTCCCTAACTGTATTCACGTCAAAATTTTCAAAATGGAAAGGAAAGAGATTTTCAAGATTTTGAATTTTGCGTCGCTTGTACGTTAGTTATACATATATTATTAGGAGCCTCTTGTATCCAAATCTGAAACGGATTCAGAAATATAGAAATTCTATTTAAGTAATGAAAAATTATAATGACTTGATATGGAAGTCTCTTCCATTTGTTTTCCATATCTCATACTGTAAAATTTCTTCAATCCTGACACAGAAAGGATTTCTTTTTTCCTTTCATTTCGAGAACTACACAAAAAGATGATTGTTTTCCTCTTACAACAATCCTTTTGTTCTCTTTATTTTTTGTATGTTCCCCACTTCCAAGAACCGGAGAAGATGAATTTCTTGCAGCCAAGAAAGCCCAGAAGCGAAAGCACAATCAGAACCCAGAAACAGAGAGAGAAAGAGAAGGAGCCAGAGGAGAGTGGCATTTCAACTGAGTTAAGTCCTTACTGCGGCACTGACTGTTCAAGTAAGATCATGAAGAAGAAGAAGTCAAGAATATGCGAAATGAGTTCCACTGCTGATAACAAATCTCTTATGGATTCAATTACTCCTTCAACTGAACTTACCCTGTTTAAGTTGGCTAAAAATATTGGGAAGATGAGAGTTTACGGTGGTCAAAGAAGAGAGAGAAGAGAGGCGAAAAGGGGTTTCAACTGAACTGAAGCTTTTGATCCATGGAAGATTAAGAAGATGCTCACTGGTAGTGATCATGGGAACTTGACAAGACTCTTGGTGCCATCTGATTTAGTCAGGATTGAAAAGAAAGGAGCTAATTTTGTCATCTGGGACTGCGATACTGATACAGAGCATCATTTGGTTTTCAAGCCATTGCATACTTCGAAGAGCTATGTGTTTATTGATGGGTGGATCCAATATTTTAGGAATAGAAAGAATTTAAGAGAAGGAGATTTGATTGGGATTTTTCTAACTCAATTCAATTTTTCTGTGCTTGAGTTGAGACACTTGCTATGGTTTTTTTTTTTTTTTTTTTTTTTTTTTTAAGAAAAGCTGTGTGAAGTTCATAGTACCAAAATTGTAATCAATTTGTGATTTTGTTTTATTGAACTAAATTGTTTCTTGTTCTTTATTAGACTTGACATTACTAATATTTAGAACCCTATAACGTTCAAGTTCAAAATCAAATACAAAAATAAAAATGGGTCATTCAATCTCAAGTTATATATTTGTGAGGAAACTCTACTATTAGGATTGCAGCCATTTTTTGGTCCTTCCAATCCAAAGGTCTGCCCACAACAGTTACTACACCATGCATCTGGTGCTAATTGATAAGAAATGAGAATATTAGCACATCATAGCCCTTGATTTCTCTTCACATAAACTACAGCATAGCAATCAGTGAACAAAATCCAGATTAATTCTAATTTTTCAAGTAAGTGCTTTCATGCACCCACTAGTGTAGCTGATATACAATTGCACGCGTAAGAGTCTTTATCATCACAAATAATAATATTCATAGTGTGCCTTCTATTTGAGTCCAATCGATTTACAAATCATCAAAAAACAAGAGTTGAACTCTGAGGTCTTGTTTAAATTCATATCCATATGTCAGTGAATGTATCCAGTTGCACAAACAGCGTCTAGAGATATTTTCTTGCAAGTGCACGAACTTTAGTGTCAAAATGTGATGATGTAATGCGGGAACCAGGCAAGTAGAGGGGATTGAGAAGAATCTGCAAAATTTCCGATATAATTTATGATGCAATTGTCAATCAATAATCCACATCATGACAAAGAAGGAACAAGATATTATTCAATTGAAAATTGTTCAATGAGCACAAAAGGAACACACAGGCCAAGATTGAATTTTTAAGTAATCCATGCACAACCTTGCACATACAAGCATGCTTAGCAAGAATTCACAATATGGAGAGAACCAGCAGGATGATAATTGTTAGGTTCAGACTTTGCTGAAAGTCTGAAATTGCTGCTTCCTGATATTAGAGAACAAAAAAATTGAAAAATCTTCAGATAGATTTTTCACTGTGCCTCTGGCATGTCAATTCTAAATGAGGCCAAACAGTGTCAAGGTTCTAATACTGAGAAAACAGATGAACAGGGACGAAGAAGTCCTCACAAGAGTCACAATGCAAAAAGGGAAGACCTAGTAGCATACAAAATTTAGCCAAAACTGAAAATGGCAGGGTAACTTCCTTAAAATGTTTCAGAAAACACAACATATATGGCAGTACGGTGATAGCCAGGGGCAAGCATTGTCAAGAATAAGAAGATAAGGGGGATGGTAAATATTTGATACAAAGCTAATTTTCAACTTGCTAGGGGCTCTACGTTTGCCTATGAAGCTGAGATAACTTAGATTTGAGTTTATTCAAGAAACCGAGAGATAGCAGACGATGGCATTTCCTGACAGATTATCTTCTTGCTCAATCTGATAGTAAAATAACTGAGAAAACATATGCAGAAAGGTACCCTGGCCAAGCACACACAATCGTGCATGAAGACTGGAGATCAAATTTGCCAATCAAGCTTCTTCCATTTAACGCATGAAAAATAAGAATAGCCCAAAAGTCATAATTACAACATGAAATGACTGTCTTCATGCCATTTTAAAATTTACAGCCTATTCCTTGTTCTCAAAACTTATACTTATTTCAAAAGCTTGGGACATTGACATTGATACCAAATAGTCATGAATTTACTTAAAAAAACACATTGCATGTAAAAGTTGAAAAAGATTTTCATTTTTTGGCAGGAGGGGAGAAAGAGAATGTAACTTACCTTTATGTAAAGTTCATGAACCTCCTGAAAAAAGCTCTTGATTCCATCATCATTGTGAGGATTGTGAAGTAGCATAAATCGTGTATGTATGAGAAGTCAAAGAAAATATCAACTAGGGCTATAAATTCCAACATAAAACCATAAGCAAAACAACTCCATGCCTTAAGCAGCTGACGACAAGTTAGCAATGACAACATGAGAAATCTACTGACTCCATTTTTCATGTTATCTAATGAGTATGACTACTTTATGGAGAGAGTGACACTACCACCAATGAGGATATGTCATCACAGTAAAGTCGAAACTACTATCTTAAGAAAAATAAAAGAAAAGAACATATAGTTTACAGTTGCATATTCTATGCAGTTTCAATAGAGCAGAAAATTGGCAAATAATACAATTGAGCAGAAGAGAATACATAAGAATTATATACTCAGAACTTGAGAATTCATAATATGCCTACCTTCTTCCTAATGCAGCATGTCATTATAGACAAAAGGTGTCCATGAACAATATCAAGAGTGGTTAACAATATCATGGCTAGGAATGTGAATGATCTATTGATAGTCATGATCCAGAACTTTCTCATGTTTCATCATCCACAATTTACAAGAATGCCGAATTCTCCTCATAAGAGTGTTAATTATTGGTCACCTTTACTTACCTTGAAACACAGATGCATGTTAAAGATGTATTTTACATGTCATACTCATAGAGAAAATTGTATTGATTACTGACTAGTACATGTTTTTATATTGAGACATGATAAGTCACTTTTTTGTTCAACAAAAAAGGAATTAAAAACATCTCAGGTCTAATGAGAGTCATTTGTTTATTAGGAAAATCACAAAAAGAAAGGATATGACCAGCTGTAACATAAACTGATACCACCAGATCATTAAACTTGTCAATTGCTTTCAAGAACCTGCAACAAAGATGTGATAAACAAAATCATTAAGTTAATTACAATAATCAGGAAAGAGGAAAGAGGAAAACACACACACACTCTGGCAGAGACTTAGACAGAGAGAGATTTTAAGCTACAGAGATTACATGGCACTAGTGGTCCATGCCATGTCTTGAACAATATCCAAAGCTGCATGTAATATAAATTGATGCAGCTGAGCAGCATCTTCTCTCTGTCATCAGTTAATGAGGTGCAATATTAGCATTAATCACAACCAGCTTGTTAATGAAGACCATCAAAGAATGATTAGAGAATACAAGAAAACAAACGAGAAGACAACAGCAATAGTGAATACGGGCAAAAGGGAAGCTAACAATTCAATACAGGAAGAAAAGAGCCATAGGACCATAGTGCACACGATATAGCAAAGACACATACACTTCTATTCATATCATATAATGAGTAACGCAATGCATTGAATAGCAATTTATACTGTATGGTTTTTCTCCTAATGTATTGGCAACGCAGTTTCACAATACAAATAGATTTTAGCACCTTGTTCACAAGCCTGAACTTAAACAAAACATTGTAGACTGTGTACAAAACAATAACATCGGATTATTGATGCTCGATGCAAAAATTAATTATAATTCTAAATTCCAGTCACAAGAACCAACCAAATGAACTCAGCTCAATGAGCCTCATTTCCCACATTTCTAGGTTTTGGAAATAGAATTTGCTTAGAAAATCCAGAAACAGCAAATGCAGACCAAAAAAACCACCAATAGAATAGCTAAAGAAGAAAATCATACTTTAGTGGCAGATCCAACTTCAGCTTCATATATAGGAATATCGTTCCTGCTCACTATGATAAAACAAGCTGTGGTTGCCATTTCTAAACAAATAATCCCAAGAAAAATAAATTCAGATTTCAATACACATATCGAACCAAAAAAAATTGGGAAAAAAAAAAAAGAAACCCAATTGAAGCAAATCGCACCTTGTAATGCAGATTCGTTCTCGCAGCAGAGATCTCTGATCTCTCTACTCCATCCCTCTGTCGTTTTGACGATGATTTGATTTCTCTTTGCCTATTTTGGGCTTGGGCCTCGAATCTCTCAAGGCGTGGACTTCACTAGGCCCAAAATTGAGAAAAGCTTTAATACAGTGGAAGGTAAAAAGAAACTCGAGAAACCTAGTTAGTTTGGTGGGCGAGAAAGTGAAGGAAAATAGTAGAACGGTGAGGGGAAAAAAATGGGAAGCGAAGCAAAAAGCAATGGTGGCAGTGGTGGAGGATTCAGGTCAAAAATAGATAATTTCTTGTATAGTGGAGACAAGAAGCATGTTCTTGCTGGCATCGCCATTATCACTGTGGTTTTTGGCGTCCCTTGGTACCTCATGAACCGAGGTTCTTTTTTCTTCTTTCTCTACTGTCATTCCTATTCTTTTTTTAAATTTCTTGGGTTTTTTTTTTTTTTTTTGGGGTGTATTTATGGATTTATGTGTGCTTAAGTGGGTTTTGTTTGCTGATTTTTTTTAGATTTTTGTTGAATCTTTTCATATATCTTTCTTTCTGTGAGGAATTAGAGGATGAATTGTACTCAATTAGGGCAAAGATTTCAACTTTAATTTGCTGCTAATTGTCCACTATACTAAAGCCTATTATTACAGTTGAGAACATTAATTTGTCAAGCTCTTGTTATACTGATATTGGAATTCAGTGGTTGCAATGGGTTGCTGAATGAGGAATCTAGTCTAGGTTTTGAAGTATATATATTTTACTTTTGTTACAATCATTTTCTTGGAGTGGGATTTGCTGTTGTTGATGGTCAATCATCAATGTCTAAATTTGGGTTCCAGATTTCTTGGATTTCATCCAAAAATGTGTTTCTATGGTGTGGTTTTTGTGTCAACAATGCTGAGATTATAATGAGATTTATTTCTTTAACATTCAGTTTATGATCATTTTTTTTTTTTGGGCGTCATTCATGAAGGTCTGTTGCATCATTATCAGCCATATTAAACCCACAATAATTTATCTAAAAATATTTTGAGTTTTCGGTATTAATACACTTCTTTTACTCCTTTGTAGGCATTTCTTTTACTAATTTTCCTTAGATAATTTAGCTTGTTTATTGAGAAAAAGAAATGTCATTCCCTTGCATTAGCCTTATCATTGCTATGTTTTCTTAGATTAGGGGGAAAATATTAGATTTTATATTGCATTAGTTATTGTGGATCAATTATTCCAAATATTTGTACTCCGTAGAAGACACAATCCTACTTGTGATTAGTATTCTCTGTCTCCTGTAGAAGAGTGATATACTGGAATTGCAATTGGCAGTCCTTTTAATCTGTGTATTAAAGTGGTGGAAGATAACAATTTAACTTGCAATATATTTAATTCGCACTTCATGGTTTTTATGTACAGAACATAGTTTGTGGTGGTGTTGTGGGTTGTTTTGTTCTTTTTGTGAATTTAACTAGACTTTCCCTAGAGAAAATCCATCTCATTATTGTGTTAGTGTTTCTCTGCTTGATATTAAATTGCCCTGACTGCAAATTGTTAGTCCGTGTGCATTGAACTATTTGATACTTGGGTTTAACATCCGCAAGTCAGTTTACCAATTTCCCTTTGTTGTTTTACTGGGGTGTGCATGTATGTGGACTCCCAATTAAGCATCTGTATTTAACAATTATTCCCAACCCCCCTTGTAGGAGCAAAACATCAATCTCATCAAGATTACTTGGAAAGAGCTGATAAAGCACGGAATGAAAGACTTTCCTCTGGTTCTGCTTCTGCTCGATGAACTTCATGAACTTTACCTAAATTGATTGGTTTCCAGTGAGCATTTTGACAATTAGGTATTATGGCTCTTGATTTATTGCGCTCACACTTTTCTAAACTGGTTTAAAAGCCAGTCAAAGATGATTTTTATTTTCTGTTATTGAGATACATTATGCATATGAATATTGGATGAAAACTTGAAATGTTCAGGAGACTTAGAAGTCTATTTAGGAGCCCTACGGTTGGAAATTTTATTCCGACGATTTGGTAGTATACAAATAGTAGATGGAAATAAATATGGTTTGTACTTGAGATATTCTTGAGATATTTTGACCTGATGTTTTAGTGATCACAATGTTCTCTCAACTACAAAATGATTTTCTTGCATATATCCATATGCCAAGTTTATTTGTCTCAATTTTTCTTTTTAATTTCCTGGTGAGAACTTATGGATGCTCTAAACATGTATTTCCATTCCATTGGTCTTTTTGTTTTTCAGTTCAAAGTACGGAGGAAGAAGGTCTTTGAACTTTTTATTATTTACACTGAGGCATGAACTTAATAATTAAATTACTCATCTAATGGTATTTTCTCGCTATCTTTAATTGTGAGATAGAGGAAAGAAAAAGGGAGGAGCAGCAAAAACATAAACAAAAAAAATAAAGGAAAAAGGAAAAAAAATAGAGTTCAAGCTGCTTAGTGAGAAAGTTGCAGTGTTTCACTTGACAAAATACAAGAAAATTATAAGAAAATGTTTTGCCTTGTTGTTTGGGATCAGAAAATATTTAAAATTTTATTTGAAGGTTCTCTTAGTAAGTCATAGATAGTCAGATGTCTTAGATGATGTTAGCAAAAATGTTCTCGCAAAGTAAATTACTAAACTTACATAGGCCCAAATTTTGATTATGAACACTTTGCAAGTCCTATTGTGCATTAAGAGAATAGAATATTATTTTGCTTTAATGAATTCTAATTTGCAACATTAAGCAGTTCCACTTTCTTGGGTAATGGTGATACTCTTATCCATTCCATTAATTATTAATTATGTATCAACACTTCAGCAAAAATACTTGTATGCATCAAAAGTTAGGAATCCATCTTAACATACTCATTGCAGAATAAAGAATGCTCATAATACTAACAAGTCATACGTGTGTAATGGACAACACAACATGGAAAAGGCAATGACTAATGAGTGTCCATTAGCTGCATATGATCTGAAGATATGAAGACAGTTCTGTCCATCAGTACTGGAACCTGCACCCTTTGTAGTTACAAGTCCAAGACATTCACTATTGCATCAAATAATGGCACTTGGATTTCCATGTGTCCAAACTGTAACATTATCAGTCAAATAGGCAGCAAGAGAACCAAACAAATGAGAAAAGAAACAGAAAGTGTTTTGCTGCTAGAAGATTGGATGTCTCTCAAGCAAATGGCTGAAGAGACCATGAATAACAAAGCTAAATTACATTTGTTTAAAAACACAAGTTATCAGAGCATATGATCCGTCCAGAAAAGTCCATTACAACGAAGTAATCAAACTGGAAAAATAAATTGAAAATGAGAGTCATGCCTTCGCAATTCACTTCCCTTCTCCAGTTGAGTTGATTTCTTTTCACCCTTAAAGTAAAAAAGGAAAATACCAACTAAATTTTAAAGAATAGCCCTGATGACGAGGTGTCTTTCCCTTATATATCATTCATTTCATATACAGAGTACAGAAGTAATTAATAGCAGCAATTGAATAAGTATAATTCATCTCTACTTCTGATTTCCTAATATAACTACAGCGGCATGAGTCTTCTGTACTTGAAGAACCATACAAATGCAAAAAATATGGTAACTCCAGCTACTCCAGTAATAATGAGGACCCACTTAAATGCGCCTTGATCATCAAACAATGCTATAGGAAAATTCATGCCAAAGATACCTGCTACCACTCCAAAGATGGCAACCACAAATGTTGCAGTTGTGAGTAGAAGCTCAAATTGGATAAGTTGGTTTCGAACATTATCCTGCAACCAAGAATTTATAACAAGCGTTAAAACATTATCAACATCATTAGTTTGTATCAAAACAATTAAGTGACGAAGCAAAGAGAATATAACGTCAACATATTTATATTTTGCAGCTAGAGCTGCAAATGAATCAAACCTTTCGTAAACAGTTTGATGGCTCAACTCAGTAATTGCTCATTCAAGCTCATTCATGTATACAAACAAGCAATTCTCAAGCCTAGTTTTGAAACTTGTTTAATAAATGAGTCAAACTTGAGCAAAGGTCTGTTCAGCTCATTTAGGCTCATGAACAGCTCGTTTAAACTTGGTTATTAATAATTTTTAAATTTGATAATATATAATTATAATGTAATGCTTAAAATCACATTTTTTATCATATATATTACTAAAAAAGTGCCAAATAATATTAGGTATATTAATATTTTTAAAATAAATATTTTAATTTTCATTAAATTTATGACAAATTTTATTTATAAACTAAGTTTATAAAGAAAGATTTAAGCTTGATTTGGGCTCATGAGTCATATATGAACATGGTTGTGTTTGGCTCGATTCGGCTCGTTTAACAAATGAGGCAAGCCCAAACCAAAATCAGGGGCGGAACTAGGTGGAAGCTTAGGGGGGCCAAACCAAAATCATGGTCCCCCAAAGCTTCCCAAAATTATATTTATACCCATATAATTTAAGTATATTTTTAAAAATATATTACATTGGTCTCCTCAAACTTTTAAAATTTATACAAACTTTTAAAATTTATATTAGGTTATATGTTTTTTAAAATATATACATTTAGCCCCTCAAAATTTTTTGGAATTTGGTATAGCCCTAAATTTTCTAAAGTTTTATTTGTTACCCATGTATTATTATATTTATATATAAATAAATATTTTACAATATAATAATAGTACTAAAAATTTTAAAATTTTTTATATTACCCTTACAAAAAAAAAAAAAATTGTCCATGTCTATTCTTGGCCCCTCCAAACTTTGAAGTCTAGTTCCACCCCTGACCGAAATATAGGGCTTGTTTAATAAACAACTAAGCTTGAACTAGCCAAGGCTCAGCTCGGCTCGGTCCAAATGCAGCCCCACCCCAAATCTGCCATCCCATAGGTCGATCATTTAAAAGCAGCAAAACAAATTGACAACCTGTGAAAGGGGGTATTATGAATATGTTGCATCTGGTATCCTAAATAGAAGTCTAGGCTTTCTGTGATTTTGTCATTGTAATACAATGTGCAACAATCAATAGCTACATGTCATTTCTTCTGCACATCATTGCCACCAATTATGCACAATGCTTAATAATTTAGAAGAGATACTTTTGGAAATTTTCCTAACACGAATCTCAGAATGGTACTTCCTACATTACCAAGATAATATGAAAAGTGTGTGTTAAGTAGCGAGGGAATGGGAAAGAGACATGTACCAGCTGAATATTGATGAAATCCTCTGTGTCATCAATGTACTCCTTCAACTGAAATCAAGTAAACAAGTGATAAACTAACTGTTTACATCTCATGCAAGAAATAATGAATTGGAACCAAATAAAATATGAGCTATGTTTACCGATGTCAACTTGTTTAGGGTGCTATCAATGACAACAAAGTATGCCTCCAACAACATCTCTAACTGTTCTATACTCTCTGTAGTACTTTCTGAACTCTTCATGCTCTCATGGCGGCTCCTTGCAATGCTCAAGCTTTTCTCAAGCCTTCGGGAATCAGGGGGTGAAGAAACAGGAGAAACTGGAGCAGAAACAGATATCCCACCATCATTTGACCTAAATCCAATCAAAGACTGATCACCATAAAATGATGACTCCATCCGACTTTTCTTTTCAGTAAGATACATTTCAGCCATATCTCCATCATCATCCATGAGCTGCTCTATCTCATCCCTAACCTAGATAATACAAGTTCAAAGAGGCACAAGGATTTAGGAAAAGGTATTAACTAAAAGTCACTTGCAGATAAAGGTGAAAAAAATATAAATACCTTCTGAACTCTCCGGGTCAAGGCAACAAGTCTGCTTTTCAATCGACGCACACGTTCCAAGTTTAGTGTACTGATCTTTGATGTCAGTTCATCTAGCAATGGGTATGCTTCAATCTCTAGTTCTGCTGCCTTTAGATATTGCCAAGTTTCAGTGACTACTATCTTCCTCAAGTTATGGAATTTTAACAAGAAAAAAATGGGACAGAACAAACTATGACAGCTTAAAATAGCTCGGAGCTTGCTATAATTGATCATCCAACAATTACAAATGAAACCAAAAAAAAAAAAAAAAAAGTGCAAAACACCCTACAGAAATATATTTGTCTAGAATAAACAAGGATGCAACGGATGATTATGAAAGCAATATGCTAATAGATAAATCTTTTCTCTGTACAATGGGATGAGCGCAATTTCAATCAACTGACATAATTATGAAATATCCAGTACCGTTAAAGACAAGCATCACCAGTGTTCAATAGATTACTGCTAAGGACCCAAAGTTAATAGACAAAAGCCATAAACAAAACTCATGTAACTGAATTCATGAACAACAGGCTAAGGCAATGCTAAGTTGAATCAATATCACCATCATAAGAAAAATGTAAGACTGCTAAATGTATGCTTCATTTTCCCTCTTTAACAAAGAATTGGGATAGTACAATCAACAATTGTTGGCAGCTACAATTCTAGAGCTGTTCATTTTTATGTGTGCTGTTCAATGGTGTAAACTCTAACTAAACAGTGGTCCTTAGATTTCCATGTGTCCAAAATGCATATCAGCAGTCAAATACTTGGCAAGAGAACCAAACAAATGAGAAGAGAAACATAAAGTGGTTTGCTGGAAAGAGCCTGAATCTCACACAAATCCCAAAAAAGAGTCCATGAAAAACAAGTTAAATTACTTTTGTTTAAAAAAACAAAATTATCTGATCACAAGATTGAAATAGAGAAAAGTGCAACACTCAGAAAATATGGCCAATTCTCTATCTCCCAAGATGTGTATATTACATAAATCTAATATATGGACATGAAGCTACATTTTACATGTACATATTGCCCAAGCATCAATGAAGATGTAAAACAGCTACAAAGAGAATCAAGACAAAGCCACTAGTATTCAGAAATTATATGCAACCACAGCCTATTCATTCAAATTATCGTTGGATAGTACATTAGACTGGAACAAAAAAATCAAAATGATAGTTAAAATATACATTTTTCACAAGATTGAGCCATTCAAATTAAGCATGTTGTATAGATTCATTTAATGTTCACTTCTACATACCTGAGTATCAAGGAATGTACAGGCAGCTTCCAAAGCAACTTCAAGAGCCCTAAACTCAAATGGCAAATAATCAGGGGATGGGGTCCCAAATACATTGTCAAAATTCCTACTTCTCCTTCTATTCAAGTCAGCACCTTCTGACTGCCAAACCTCACCTACTCCAGGTGCTGTCAACCGCCGTTGTAGCTCCACCACATACTGCAACACATAGCTATCAAGGGAATTTAGGAGCAAAACCTCATCAGCTGTAATAATACACCGAATTTGCTCCAAATTTACAACGATAGCCTTCTCTCTACCAAGAATTGTTGAGGGGTAAACAAACAAAGGATCAAGCAATCGTAGATCACGAGCAGGTAGATCACAACGACGCATCATAGTGAACTTATCAAGCTCAATAACCTGAGAGTTCCCATTTAAATCAACACGAATCCAAGACCGAAGCCCTTGGCCACGCTTCTTCAAACCCAAAACATCAACACCTTGAAAAGGTTGTCTTCCAGAGGCAGATGCTCTATAAGAAGCATCTCTAAGATTTATAGCAGATGCAGGTTTTGGTGGGAGCAAACGCTCTTTAAGATCCGCCATAAATAACAACTAGCAGCTCCAATTGCTGGTGCAAATTATACAGATAAGAAAATATGAGCAAAACCCATTACAATATTTTCATAGTTTTTTTTTTTCTCTTTATTGGGTCCAAAACGAATTCATCTACTAAGTCTTTGATGTAGAGAAAAACACATTCTAATAAATTACATGCCAAAACGAACACGCACTGCTTATACAACCTCAGCATTATTAGAGCAACACAAAATTGCGCAAAATAGAGAGAAATGATAAATTCTCAATCGACCAAAAGGCAAATTCTACAAGAATTGAGTACCAATTTTCACATTTCTTAGCATAAGATTGTATTAGAAACAGAAATAAAAGAGAAGATTTTGTTTACCTCCAATTCCAATGATGAAATCAACTGAGAAGAAAGAAGAAGAAGCGCCAAAAGCGAAACAGTAGCTTAAAAAGAAAATTCAAATTAATTAATCAAAGATAATGAAAATTAAAAAACCCTAGATTTGTAAGAATCAGAAGAAGTACCTAACAGTGAATTGAGAGACAGAGGAAGTTTGATTTTCAAGTCATTGGGTTCAAAAGAGAAGAGTGAATCAGAGAATCTTATTTATTAAGAATCAATCAATCAAAATATTTATATATAATTATTTTGAAATATTTTCAAGTCTCTGTTTCTGTTTGTTTTTGCGTCTGGATTTCGATTTTTGATTGCTCCATTTGGCCAGTCAGAGTCAGAACCAAAGGTGAAATTTTTAATTTATTTATTTATTTTTTAAAACTAATCGATATTGATACCCCAAAAATAATTTCTTATACTTATAAATTATTATATTTTAATTGATAATCTAACCATTTTTATAAAATATTGTATGCGGTCAAATTAAAAAAAAAAAATAAGTATTATAAAATATTTTTAAAAAATTATTATTTTTATTTCTTTCATATTTATTCATAAACATTTTAAAAACAGAAAATATAAAACCAAAAATAATAATATTTAATTTTTAAAATCTTATTTTTATTTTTATTTTTATTTTTATTTTTATTTTTATTTTTATTTTTAAAAAATAGAAAACATAAAATATAAAATAATAACAAACGGGACCTTAGTTTATTGATTCTAATAAGAAAAATAATTTAATTTTGAAAAATAATTTTTCATATTTAAAAATTAATTATTAATCATACAATTTTTTTTATTTGATATTTATTCCAAAATAATCCAAGTTTTTCATGATTTTTATTCAACATTAATGTAGGTTGGTATTTATATATATTTGAATTATAATATTTTTTTATTGGAAAATAGGTGCTCATTTACCATAATATATTGAATCTTAATTCATATTGCAATAAAAAAAAATTTTAAAAAGTATTATGTGGTTTTGCGCTTATGCAAATAGGGGTTTGTAAATACGTTCAATATTTGCAGATTACGTCTTCACCACTGTTTATTGCACGTTGTTGCTCGTAGGTGCCGGGTTCAATCACTGCTAGTCCGATCGACCTGATCCTTTGTCGTTGTTGTTCCACCGGTTGCCCCCTTTGCTGTTGGTGAGTCCCGATTTGCTTTTTTTTTTTTTTTTTCGATTTTCAATTTTTTTTAATTAAATGTAATATATTTTCTGTTTTTATTTAATAATTTTAATTTTAAATTCCTTGCAAAATCAACAAAAATTAGTAAATTAAGAAAATATATTAAACTAATTTACAATTTTCTTAGTAAATTTCTTTGTTTGTGCTTTTAATTGTTTTTCTAGGTTTGTGCTTTTTTTTTTTTTTTTTTAGTTTTTTATTCAAATAAAAGTAAAACTTTTATTTCATAATTAATTAAATTTTTTAAAAATATTTTTATTAGAAATGAGTCCCACTATAATGAGTCAGATATCACGTCATTAAAATTTTTTTTGTTAAAATTCAGTATCACGTCAGTTGAGACGAACGGTATTAGGATGCTAAATCTTTATTTGCTAATAAAATAAATCACAGATCTCGATTTGTAAAAAAAAAAAAAAAAAATCATAAACTCTTATTTGCAAAAGCGTGAAACCACATGGTACTTTTTCAAATTTTAACCTAATTATAATAATTATTTATTTCCTCAAATTTAACCTAATTAATAAATTTGTCTCTCTCTTTTTATAAATCAATTAAATAATCTCTCACATTTATTTATGTTAATAAAATAGCCTTTTACATTTGGTTAAAATAATTTTTAGTAGTAAAAGAGAAAACTTAATAGTAAAAGTACTAAAATACCTTTGATTATAAGAAAAAAAAAATCAAATTGATTAGTATTTTTTTTTTCAATTTGTCCAAATAGATCCAAATTTAATTTTGTGACATAATTAAGATAATTTTTTTTTTTTAACTTTTTAGTTCAATAGAACTTAATATTTCTTTTAAAAATTTTAAAAAATATTTTACATATTCTAATAATATAAAAAATTATATATATGTTTTAGAATTATTAAAATGAAAGGTTATTTTTTTATAGTATATATATTTTTTTTTGTTTATAATAAAATTATTTTTTATTATTATTTAAAATATACAGTATAATTTATTTTATTTTTTTTGAAAAAAATAGATAAAAATTTCAAAAAAACAATATTTATTTTAGTTTTTATTCAAAAAGAAAGAAAAAAAAAACTATATTGTATTATAATCACATCACACACACACAAACACAAACACACACAGATATATATATATATATAATATTGTTATTGTTATTCACCTATTGAAAAATTTTAGTTATCTTGGTATAAATAAATATTTTGCTAATTGAAACAAATGTGAAAGACCATTTAATTTGTTTCTTAAAAAAGATGAATGATTTATTAATTATGTTAAATTTCGATGACTAAATAATAGTTTGTCCATAATTATTTAGTACTAATACTTTTACATTTAAACTATTTGTATTTTATATGAAAATTTCAATTTCAATTTTATTCTATATTCTTAACATATATGGTTGAACTTAGAAAAAAAATGTCATAATTTTTCTAAATTATATATGTTTAGCTTTACAAAGTAACATCAATTTTTAAAAATAAATAAATAAATAAAGATTTTGTAGTAAGTGGATATTTTTCAAATATGGAAATAGAATTAGTTAATTAATTAATTTTTAAGAATTTTTCATAATACGATAAGAATTTTTCAATATAATTTTTCATATAGTTAAAATATAGTATCAATTATCAACTGATTAGAAAAAATTTCAAAATAAAGTTTTTAGAATTTTATTGGAATATCTAACAACCAGCACTTGCTTATTTTTTTTTAGTTTACCAAATAGGTTGAGATGTTGAGTTATATCTATATATACCTATACTTAGTGCATTTCCAAAGACTCTTTATACAATTTAAACTCTTTATTATAAAGGTCCAAATTTACCCCTGGCACAAGAGAACAATTTAGGACAAAATAATTTTTTTTTGTCAAATTAACCCTTGAACTTGACATTTTTTGCCAGATTAATCCATAGTCAAACCTTAGATGGTGCGTGAGACTCAAATTTCATTAAATAATATTATAATTATTTGAAATGATTTTAAAAAATAAATAAAATGAAAATGAAAACCAAAATCAGTTTTCCTACCTTAATATCGAGAAAGAGGGATAAGGGATTTCAAATCCCTAATTTCCTCTGCTGGTGATATTCATTCCTTTCTCCAAATTCTCCATCAAGTCTACAGCGATTTTTCAATTTGACATGTCCTCTTAAAGTTCCAGTAGATGGAGAGATAGAGGAAAGCCAGAATATGATTATCCTGGTGGCCTAAAATTTTGCAACTAAGGGAATATTACACCCAGGTGGGTCTCAAAGACCAATGCCAACCCAGGCATGAGATTCTATTATTGTCCTAAACCAAAGGTATACTTAAACTAAATGTGTTTTGGATATTTGATTATGAGGAATGTTGAGTTAAAATTCTGTGTTGTAAGGACGAAAGTGCCGCTATTTTGAGTGGCACGATTCAGATAGGGCATATAATGTTATAAGGGCTCTGAGCTTGGAAGTGGAGAAGTTGAAGATGCACAGGGAAGCTGAAAGAGCAATATATAGGGAATTCAACAGTGTTGAAGAGGTGGATAATGTTGAGATGGAATTGATGATGTGTAAAAGGGAGCAATGAGAATACCATGCTAAAGAAAAAAGTTTTTTGTTCTAAATTGGTTTCAGTGATGTGCATACTAATGGTGGTTGCTCTTGCAATAGTGATAATGAGCTAAGGGAGTGTATGTAGTGCCTTTGTGGCCATAATTTAGATTAGTTGCTTTAATATTGTGTAATGTTTTAACCTATTAATGAATGAACATGAAGTTGCTTTTGCTTAA
>CATKHJ010156558.1:0-10360 GCA_949750685.1 Vernicia montana | reverse complement strand
GACCTGCCAAAGCAATCAACTCCTGAGTATACTTGTGTTGATGTAAGAAAGTACCTTTAGGAGTAGATTTCACTTCAAGACCCAAGAAATACTGAAGAGGACCTAAATCCTTCATATGAAAAGAGGCATTGAGATGTTGCTGGAGCTTTGAAATCAATGTGCAATCATTTCCTGTAATAATGATATCATCAACATAAACCAGAAGCAACACAATACCACTAGCGGTCTTGCGTAAAAAACAAATAAGAGTCATATGCGCTCTGGAAAAATGAAAAATCAAGTAAAGTAGACCAAAACTTATCAAACCAAGCTCGAGGGTCTGTTTCAACCCATAGAGAGACCTTTTTAACCGACACACATCTGAAGAAGGAGTAACAAACAACCCCTGCGGTGGAGTCATATAGATTTCTTCCTTTAGATCACCATGCAAAAAGGCATTCTTAACATCCATTTGTAGCAGAGGCCAACCCTTGGAGGCACCTATGGCTAGGATGGTTCGTACTGTAGTCATTTTAGCCACAGGAGCAAAGGTCTCCTCATAATCCACTCCATACTCCTGTCGGTTACCAAGTGCCACCAATTGTGCTTTATATCTGTCTAGAGAACCATATGACCGTAGCTTGTTGGTGTATACCCATTTACACCCAATGGGCTTAACACCAGATGGACAAGAAACAATATCCCAAGTATGGTTCTCTTACAAAGCCTGCAACTCTTCATCCATAGCTTTTACCCAACAAGCTTGTGTAGCTGCCTGGGAGTAAGAATTAGGCACACTAATATGAGTTAAAGTCGCATTAAGCGACTTTTGAGGAAATCCATACTTGTCTGGTGGATGAGAAGATCGAGAGGATCGTCGAGGAACAAAAGCTTCAGGAACAGGTGTCGGATTAGGGATAAGAAGGGGCTGTGATATAAGTGGAGGTTGCCGTCTCTGATAAACAACACCTAGTTTATAGCGTTCAGTAGGCCGAGATACATCATCAAAGTTAGGAAGCACAACTAGATCATAACTAGGAACAACATGACTCTGAAAGAAATATTGATGTTCAAAGAAGATCACATTCCTTGAGACCTGAATGCGATCAGCTGCAGCATCAAAGCACACAAAACCTTTTTGAGGCACACTATATCCCAAGAAAACACATTTAACAGATTGAGCAGCAAGTTTGTGACGTTCATGAGGGGGTAGATGTACAAAGCATACACATCCAAATGCATGTAAGTTTTGATAACTAGGATGCAAACCAAATAGACGATAATGTGGTGACTCAAAGCCTAAAATTTGAGATGGCAAATGATTAATTAGATAGACATCAGTGGACAAAGCTTCCACCCAAAATTTAGGAGGAACAGAAGACTCCAAAAGCAAAGTCCGAACAACATCTAACAGATGGCGATTCTTACGTTAAGCCATACCATTCTATTGAGGTATATAAGGGCAAGAACGTTGAGAAATAATGCCTTTTTGCTGCAAAAAGACTTGGAAAGCATGAGATATATATTCACCACCATTATCTGATCTCAAAACTTTGGGAAAAATAGAAAACTGTCTCTCAAGGTAGGCAACAAAGGTCTCAAAAACATGAAGCAACTCCCCCTTAAAACAAAGGAAATACACCCAAGTAAAATGACTGTAATCATCAATGAACGTCACAAGATATTTATAATGCGCATTCAAAGCAACTGGTGTAATACCCCAGACATCACTGTGGATAACATCAAAACATTTAGAAGCACGACTACCATGCATAGGAAAAGGAATAATTTTGCTTTTGCCAAGTTTGCAAGAAGTGCAATCAATAGACAAGGTATGAGCAGAAATTTGATCTTTATTTCCTAGAAAACCTATGCTTAAATAAATGATGTAAAATCAAAGAATTGGGATGACCTAATCGCTTGTGCCAAATTTCACTCTAATTGTTTTCAATACTACAAGACGGATAAATTGCTAGGAATAGAAAACTGTAGAGGAAACAATCGCCCCACTTTAGGCGCCTTCGTGATCACCTTCCCTGAGACCTGATCCTGCACAAGACATCCACCACGAGAGAAGAAAACATTACAATTATCATCCACTAGTTGTCCAACTGAAATCAAATTATCAGATAACCCAGGAGACAAAATACATTTTGGAAGGAAGGCCCAAGATCACCAATTGCACTAATAGTTAAGTGACTCCCATTGGCAATCTGAATGTATTGAGGACCATTTGATGCAGAGCAACAGTAATCTACCTCAGATTCCCACTTTCTAGTCCACATTTTTTTTAGCTTTCCTATTAGTTAAAATAAACTACCCATTTACACCTGTATCTTAGTTAAGTTTTTAGGTGAATTTTGCATTTTCATTTACAGCTGTAAACACTCTTGTCAAAAAGGGCTACCCAGCTGTCTATTTTACACATTTACAGCTGCTACAACCCTTGTCAAAAGAGGCTGCCCAGCTGTGTTAATTTCTAGTCTATTTTTTCTTTTCTTGTTTTACAGCAATTATGACAGACTACAAAGTGTCTCCAGCAACCTATAAAAGCATGTATTGTTGTAGTTTCAAGGAGATCTTTCATTATTAAATCAAACTACTTGTGTGTTATCCGAATTATTGTGTTATTGAGAGCTAAAGGTTGTTTCAATCTAACTCTTGTGTATTTCAAGCAGATTTAGAGTTGTTTCAATTATAAATTCTGTAATTTAATTGTTTCACCGCATCAAGTGGTATCAGAGCAAGGATTTCCCCTATGATAATCACTTTGTGCAAAGGAGATGTTAACACCGGAGATTCAACCTCCAACGATATGAAAAACGTGATTGACTTGCAGAGGGAGACTCTACGGGTTCTTCAAAACTTGCAAACCTCTTTTGAAAGGCTGCAAGTCGAGCTACGAGCTGCTGCACCTATCAACGACGGTCCTCGTAATCGAGTAAAGCCACCATCACAACCACCAAGAAAATCATTTAAATCAGCCCCCGCTGAATTTAGAAATTCCAATTCAAAGGCATGTTCAAAGAGAACTTGATGACAGCAGTGATGAGGTGATCGAGACTCCTGAATAGGCGAACATGAGACGTAACCAAATGAAAAACTACAATGGCAGACCTGATTTAGGTCGTTTTGGAGGCAACTTTGAGTTCCAATTAAAGATGGAGCTTCCTACCTTCAATGGTTAGTTGCACATTAAAGAATTTTTGGATTGGCTTAATGAAGTAGAAAGGTTCTTCGACTATATGGAAATCCCCGAGGACAAAACGGTCAAATTGGTGGCTCACAAATTAAAGGAAGGGGCTTCAGCTTGGTGGGAGCAGGAGCAGATAACACAAGTTCGTATGGGAAAAACAAAAATCAGATCCTAGTAGCGGATGAAACAACTACTTAAGGGTAATTTCTTACCGTGTGACTATGATCAAATTTTATTCCATCAATATCAAAATTGTCGGCAAGGAGATCGTTCAGTACAAGATTATTCAACTGAATTCTTTCGATTGTCTACCCGAAATGATCGTTCTGAAACCGAATCACAACGGGTAGCAAGGTTCATTGGAGGGTTGAGACTAAACATCCAAGATAGATTGAGTGTTCAAAATGTGTGGAGTCTTAGTGAGGCCATTCGGCCTGCAACTAAAGTAGAGGCCCAAAGTGACAGATTTTACACTCACCGACAACAGCCTTATAAGTCATACATGGGGGATCCTTCACATAGAAACAACACCCAAAACAAGGGTAAAGAAGTGACAATTGAAGGGCAACAAGCACAACCTCCATTTGGCGTGTCAATGGAGTGGAAGGCAACAGTGTAGCACTTGGCCCTGTTACACAAACCTTTCAAAGGGGTCCCAATCAACAACAAAAGCCAATTGGACAACAAGCTGAAAGGAAGAACCAACCTCCATTTTGAACATTTTGTTGCGTTGTGACTCTTGAAGCGATTGCTTCGCAGTTTGTAGCATATGTCGGATCACGTTAAATCGTCTTCCTTCATTGGCATATGCATATTTAGCTTGTTGTGAGTTGGATAAGCATAAGGATTAGGAGGTTGGTTCTTCCTTTCAGCTTGTTGTTCAATTGGCTTTTGTTATTGATTGGGACCCATTTGAAAGGTTTGTGTAATAGGGCCAGGTGCTACACGGTTGCCTTCCACTCCATTGGCACGCCGAAATGGAGGTTATGCTTGTTGCCCTTCAATTGTCACTTCTTTACCCTTGTTTTGGGTGTTGTTTCTATGTGAAGGTTCCCCTATGCATGACTTATAAGGCTGTTGTCGGTGAGTGTAAAATCTGTTTTAGTTGCAAGCCGAATGGCCTCACTAAGACTCCACACATCTTGAACACCCAATCTATCTTGGATGTTTGGTCTCAACCCTCCAATGAACCTTGCTGCCCGTTGTGATTCGGTTTCAGAACGATCATTTTGGGTAGACAATTGAAAGAATTCAGTTGAATAATCTAGCATTGAATGATCTCCTTGCTGACAATTTTGATATTGATGGAATAAAATTTGATCATAGTCACACGGTAAGAAATTACCCTTAAGTAGTTGTTTCATCCGCTGCTAGGATCTGATTTTTGTTTTCCCCATACGAACTTGTGTTATCTGCTCCTGCTCCCACCAAGCTGAAGCCCCTTCCTTTAATTTGTGAGCCACCAATTTGACCTTTTTGTCCTCGGGGATTTCCATATAGTCGAAGAACCTTTCTACTTCATTAAGCCAATCCAAAAATTCTTTAATGTGCAACTAACCATTGAAGGTAGGAAGCTCCATCTTTAATTGGTACTCAAAGTTGCTTCCAAAATGACCTAAATTAGATATGCCATTGTAGTTTCTCATTTGGTTACGCCTCATGTTCGCCTGTTCAGGAGTCTCGATCACCTCATCACTGCTGTCATCAAGTTCTCTTTGAACATGCCTTTGAATTGGAATTTCTAAATTCAGCGGGGACTGATTTAAATGATTTCTTGGTGGTTGTGATGGTGGCTCTACCCGATTACGAGGACCGTCATTGATAGGTGTAGCAGCCTGTAGCTCGACTTGCAGCCCTTCAAAAGAGGTTTGCAAGTCTTGAAGAACCCGTAGAGTCTCCCTCTACAAGTCGATCACTTTTTTCATATCGTTGGAGGTTGAATCTCCGGTGTTAGCCATCTCCTTTACACAAAGTGATTATCATAGGGGAAATTCCTGCTCTGATACCACTTGATGCGGTGAAACAATTAAATTACAGAATTTAGAATTGAAACAACTCTAAATCTGCTTGAAATACACAAGAGTTAGATTGAAACAACCTTTAGCTCTCAATAACACAATAATTCGGATAACACACAAGTAATTTGATTTAATAATGAAAGATCTCCTTGAAACTACAACAATACATGCTTTTATAGGCTGCTGGAAACACTTTGCAGCATGTTATAATAGCTGTAAAACAAGAAAAAAAAATAGACTGGAAATTAACACAGCTGGGCAGCCTCTTTTGACAAGGGTTGTAGCAGCTGTAAATATGCAAAATAGACAACTGGGCAGCCCTTTTTGACAAGGGTGTTTGCAGCTGTAAATGAAAATGCAAAACTCACCTAGAAACTTAACTAAGATACAGCTGTAAATGGGTAATTTATTTTAACTAATAGGAAAGCTAAAAAAAATGTGGACTAGAAAGTGGGAATCTGAGGTAAATTACTACTGTTCTACATCACTTTTGTATTAAATATTTTACACTAAAAGTTTGTTAAGAACCCATTGGCGCCAAGCATGAGGGAATGCTAAATGTTTGGGGTAATCCGATATGTCCGATGAGCTTCCCGAATGGACAATCTGGTATAGGGGGACTAAGCTAGCTTGTTGCTTAAGATACTAAAATTAGATAGGCTTTCATACTTCCAATGGGGTATGCAGGTACCTCGCTACTACCCCTGGAAAGTATTATCCGGCTTCTCGTTCAATTCTTTTGAAGTCATTGGATCCTTTTCCTCGTTCGAGAAGCCCTCTCTTCATCCACTCGGTCTTGGAGAGTAACTCCACTCGTATATTAGGAAAGATGGACAACCATTTGCTGTTTGCGCAAACTCTGCTGCTGTCATTAGGCGACTACTCTGATGGAAAGCTAACAATAATATAACAAAAAAATTAGAGGAAAATACTATTATTATGTGGACAGTGGACAGGTTAGACATATGTCATGGTTGCTTTTGAAATCTTTTTCAAGCACCCAACCTTAAAGTGATGTGAGTTTTCTATATTGTTGATTTGTTAGTCAACCCTATCCTTTAGTCACCAATCCAATTTTCACAATGATCACCTTAGATGCACATTTGCCTTTGAATTTCTTGTAGAAATTGAAAAAAAATATTGTGTTAGTGGAATTCTTCTTTGTTGTATTTCTCATTGTCTTAATTCTAAATCATCTTTGAAAAAAATAAAACAGAACAGTATATTAGGTTTAAACCCTGTTTGTTTACATTTGTTAAGACTTGCTTTGTGAGAGAGCAAAAACAAGCTGGGCAGTGATAAATGGATGGAAAGCTACAAGCCTACGACATATTTTCATGGAAATAATATCATATTTAGTGACATGTTGGTCGCCATTTTGACATGTAGGAAGATTTTGAATGATGGTATTGAAGAGTGAAACAGGGTGAAGGAGACTAAAGGGGTTCCCTCACCTTTTGTGATGTAATGAATTAATAATTGGCATGTCATTTCATGAGCAGGCATGGATGGCACAAGTGCCATCAAATCCATGATGCTGCAAGCCCTTCTGATTGATTACAATACCTCCCTAGTGTATTAATGATTGGCATGTCACTTGTTTTAACAATGCATTAAGGCATAGTTATTATTCAAAGAACTGTAGCAACCGTGCTTCCATTTAATGTTTTGTCTTGATATGTGTTTGACTGGATGTTTACCTGTTTCACACAATCTACAAATTCACTTGTAATGGATTTGTGAGGATATAACTTTGATCATACTAGGATTTGTTATCTTGTTTGTATCTTTTGATCCTTCAAATAGGTTAAACCGCTAAAAGATTTTAAAAAAAAAATCCAATATATTAAGAGTTTATTTTCCCAAGATTGTCTTGCAAAGTGTGCTTATTTACATTTGAAGGAAATGCAAATTGTGTTGGTGACTTGGCATCTTATGTTCTTTTTTTGTTTTTGGTCCTGCTTATTGTATTTTTATCTTGCAGGTTCTAAACCATTTAGAAGGTGTTCGGAATCCATTGCCTCCCTCAATTCACAACTTCTATGTTCTGATTGAGACAACCGGCAGTGATGAATCTTTTGACAAGTAATCTTCTTGCCTGTTTGTCATTTTGTATCCTGTAATATGGGTATATGTCATTCTTTCAGAATTCTATTTTTCAATAAAACAACTTATATTATATTGAGATTGAGGCTCATCTTGGCCCTAGGTTTGGTCCTAAATGAATTTTTGAATTTCTTCTTTCAAGAAATTGGGTTATTTATTTGATAATTGGTAAGACCTATTGTGATATGAGAATTTTCCGCTCAACTTCCGCTGTAGACTTGGAATCAAATTAAAAAAAGCTGATTAGAAATGGAGTGATTTTTTTATAAAAATTTTAATTATCTTCTTGAAATGCCTCACTTAGCAATGCTGAAATGTGAGGTCACTGGTCCTGATGCTGTCTCATGCGCAACCATTGGTGTGACCATTAGATTTTAAAATTGATATTTTTCCTTGAACAGAATTTACTTAGCCTCATATTTTGTTGCTGCTTCTGACTTCTTTTTTGACCTTTCACCAACTATTATACCACCTTTGTTTGTCTTCCAGTATAATTTGGTCAACATGTGAATTTTGTTCTTTTTATTGCCTACATATTAACTTTCAATGTCCATATTTCTAAAATTTACAATTTTATTTTGCAGAGAGAAGCTTGAGACATTTCTACTTCGCTCGATGGAATCTGGTTTAATTTCTGATGGAGTTCTTGCACAAGACATAAACCAAGCATCTTCTTTTTGGCGTATACGTGAGGTTCCCATTTCTAGCTTAATTGGTTTTCTTTATATGCAGTATTCTTTATGCTTTCTTACAATTGAGCTTATACCTCTGCAAATTTCACTTTGATCCATGAATTAGCACTTCATCTCTTTTTAGTTATGCCTTTTACTTTACTATTAATGCACCCACCTACTGGTCTGTATGTATGATTTAAAAGGGTAAAAGAAGAAATAAGAGCTTGAAAAAGGCGAATTGCTTCTGTAAGCAGCAGATTATGTCACAAAAGTCTCATTAAGTTCACAATTCTTAGTTGTGATTCATTTAAGCTGGTTCTTGAGATGGATGATCCACTGCTCTCCAACCTTAAAATGTTTTCCTCTGGATGTATGCTTTCCATTCTAATTCTATCATTCTTGTCTTACTATTACTGAACTTTTCAATGATTAATTTATTGTGTTGATGTGTGAAAACAGTGTTCAGAGTTTAAACAGAAAGATCACAATGACTAGAGTATTAATATCAGAGTCAGACTGTGTCTCCGTGTCATGATTATATGTTTAAACAAATGAATATATATTCTCTTTTGATACTGTTCTTTATCACCAATGATGATAATTTGTAAATAACATGACAGTACAACCATTAATATCCATTAATCAGATCAATTTATTTAATAATAGGGTATACCAGAAGCATTGATGAGAGCAGGGCCTGTGTACAAGTATGATCTGTCATTGCCTGTTGAAAAGATGTACAATCTTGTTGAGGATATGCGTTTAAGACTAGGTATGCAAAGTTATCATAAATTCATTCTACCAATTAAATCTTGAACTAATGTTTCTTGTATAGTAGTGGGGTGGGTGGCTTGTGGACTGAAGTTGCTGCATGTCCCATCTGATGATTCAATGGACATACTGAAATTTTTAAGTACATTGATTGAACATTATTATACCAAATGGGCATGCATTTGTTGAAGCCCATTTATTATGCTTATTATCTGTCATATTTCTCAGCTGAAAAGGCCAAAGTAGTGGGATATGGCCATCTAGGAGACGGCAATTTGCATCTCAATATTTCAGCCCCACAATATGACGATATGGTGATTTTCATCATCCTCTTCAGGAGTTATTTGCATGCTCACTATACTACTTTTTTTAAGACTACTAAACTTTGAGTCCCATTGCAGATTTTGGCACAAATCGAACCCTATGTTTATGAGTGGACATCTAAACACCGTGGAAGTATAAGTGCAGAGCATGGCCTAGGACTTATGAAAGCTAATGAGATTTTCTACAGCAAGGCACTTCAAACTGTGCGTAATTTTTTAGTTGCAGAACACTATTAGTGCATACAACCTGGTATATTTTGGACATTTGTGATTGTTGTGATTGTTTGTAAATTGTTTAAATTTACATGGAATAGGTGCAAGTGATGGCTTCCATCAAGAAGTTGCTGGATCCTAATGGAATACTTAACCCATATAAAGTTCTTCCACACTCGCTCAGTTCTTATTAACGAGGTAATAGACTTGATCAATAAATTCTTGTCTTATTCTAGATATTCGCATTGTTTCTTCCTGGAGAATGATATTAAAGTAACTGGGGGATTAAATTGTTTATTGAATAAGTTGACCAGTGATTATTGATGCCAGAGAAGGAAATGTTGCGAGTAATATTAGACTAGTTAAATGAGTAGCTGAAGGAAGAACATTATTCTGATATTGTATGAGAAATTCAAGGTGCTGATATATTATGTTGTATTCTAATGACACTGCTGTCAATACACCACACTTGAGAAAAATAAATAAATAAAGAGGATACTGTTTTTTCTTTCTTAATATCAATTTTACCATTGACTTTTTTTTTTATACATTTTCGGCTGTTCTTGTTATCTTCTGTACGGTCTTTTTCTTTTTTCTTTCATTTTAATCGCTTAAATCCGTCTTTCATTTTCATGCTTTTCATTGAAAATAATCAATGATTTAGAACTTACCATGTTAAGAGTTAGCTTTTGCGCTTGGACTTCTTGCTGTTAAAGTAATCAAATTTAAGGCCTTCTATTTTCAGCTCCTTTTTTGTTTGGTTGCTTGTAGCATGAGCTGTTCATTATACTTGCTGCAATAAGATTGATTTTTGGTTATTTCAAGTGTCTTATCATCTACTTGTCTGCTGGTTAATTGTGGGAAAAGTGTAAAAGGCAATGTTTATAATTTTTTTTTTTTTTTGCTCAAAGCTATGTTATTATTATTATTATTATTTCTTTTTTTTATTTACATTAATTAATTATTGTTTTAGAAAAAAAATTCATTAATTATTTTTTATACACCACAAGTAGTTAATTAATTTAACTAAAATTTTTAATTAATTTAATTAATCTATATATACTAAAGTAGTTGCAAATA